>PVKS010025313.1:0-30030 GCA_004027875.1 Aplodontia rufa
AAACAGCCAAATAAATGCTCTAATTTCTGAAAAAGAACAGACATGCAGGCCATACAAGACATTATCTTAAAGCCACCACAAAAGACCTATCCCCGCTTATTAAAAGTGGCAGACAGTGCTGGAACGCCACAGCACAGGGCCAAGGAGTTTGCAAGGGCTAACAGGAGACAAATTCTGATAGTCCAAGAACTTCTAAGTGGTGGCGGGTCTCCCTTCCCCATGGCAGATTCCCAAATTGATTCTGGGATCCCGGACCCCATGTGTGAAAGTGCTGACTGTCGGAAACACCTAAGGGGTAAGACATCTGCCAAGTGCTAGGCTAAACAGCTATGCATTTTGAAATATATCTTGGAGGAGCAGAATAACAGAGGGCCACTGTAGTGTGCCGCCCATTAATTATACAGTTGACAAGAAAATTACCCTTCAGGTCAGCATTAGGGGAGACTTGGTGCAAAGGCGTGGGGACAGGGAGAAGAACTTTCAACAGGGCGATCTGTGGAGCCCGCGGTGAGCGAGGCCCTCTCGGCTTAGGAAGGAAGAAGTTGAAGCGCACAGTCAGCCTTCCCTGTCCCAGGCGTCCACACCCATGGATGGATCTTTCCAGCCATGGGTAGAAAACGGAGTTGGCCTTGTTATGGTCACAATGGTGCCATCTGTCCCCAACAATACTGTGCAACAACTATTCATACAGCATTTACATTGCATTAGCTGACATAAGTCACTTAAAGATGACTGAGCCCCACAGGAGGGTTACACAGGTCATATGCAAATATGATGCCGTTTTATAAGGAGAACTTGAGCAGTCCTGCATTTGAATGTCCATGGGAGTCCAGGAACCTATCCCCATAGATACCAGGGGATGGCTGCATATCACACATAACACGTCACCAATTAGAAGCCCAGCCCCACAGGTGTCACACCCTGAAACTCTGAGGACCCTCTGACGTGATTCTTCTTGGGCTGGTGGGGTCCGGTGGCTAGCGTGTGAATGAGTTCTGCAGAGTTCCTGTGTCACCTGGGCACATCTATTAAGCCAACTTAAGCCTCCCGTCTCTTATCCAGAAGGCAGGAATATCAACATTACCATCAAGGGTGATACAAGGAGGAAATGAGGTCACAGAGTACACATCTGATCCATACAGGTGCTCTGCACCTGCTTCCTGGGTACCTGGTCATAGGTGGGTCCATGAGGCCACCTGGCTGTGTGCCTTCTCCTCCCACCCTGCCCAGCAGATTCCCCAGAGTCATGGGGCCCAGACTGACAGTGTGTTAGGAGCATCTGCCTCTCTATAAAGTGGGCTCTGGCCATGGCCTGCTGCCCCCAGTGCAGGGAAGTGTGCCTCCCTCCAGTGCCACCTGTCATGAGATTGCAACCGTCTCATCCCCTCCCTGCCACCCATCAAGGACGATCCGTCAGATTGCCTGGCTCCCTCTGTGTCCAGGTCTGCTCCTTGCTCCCATCTCAACTCCTCACTAGGACTGAATCCAATTGTGAAACCCTGTCCATCCTCTGGGAGCCTCAGATGGCGCATCCAGACGGAGTCACTGGAGTAATCTTTCAGAAAAAGGAGCCAGTGACAAAACTATAAATGGTCACCAACCCTAGCCCTATGGGGACAAGAGGCAGGAGAGGCGAGCTCAGGAAGAGAGAGCGGACTGGGTTGCAGCTTGTCCTGGAGGGTTGCAGCCAGGCCACCACCAGCTTGCAAAAGGGAGCAGGAGAGGAAACCCCTGTCCCCCCCTCCATGGGGGGGACAGAGTCCAGCCTGAAGCCAGAGAGCAGGGAAGCCCACTGCTGCAATCCAAGCAGGTCAGCTCTGGGCCACAGGCAGGTCAGGGTGTAGACTGAAGCCGCCAGTACTCAGCCCCAGGCCAGCCCTGGTTGTGGCATTGAGCTGGGAGTGACTGACTTTGAACCTGAGGCTGCCCGCGCTCCCTGAGAACCCTGAAGCTCTCTTAGCTGTGCGTTTCCCCCAGCTCTATATCAGACTCCAGCTGCTACTCTGGAAAGTTGTTTTGAGCTAGTTTCACAAGGGCACAATGGCACTCTTTGCCCTCAGCAGCCTGAGCTGGACTTGTTCTGGACTGAGACGTGTCTGAGGACACAGCAGGGAGCCCCTGTGGAAGGACTCTTGCCTTTCATCCAAGCGCAACCTGAAGTATGGAAAGTTAGAAGTGTAAGGTCACCCTCAAGCCGCAGGGGCCAGAGCCACAGAAAAACGCTTCCCTTCCCCCTGATGACAGCTCAGAAATATACTTCACACTCTTCCGTAAAAACTCTGAATTCTGATCCTTACCCTCCATCCCCTGGGCCTGAGCCCTGTGGTTGTCATCTAGTTCCCGTAGTCCCTTTGCTCTGGAAGCCGTTATTGCTCTCAGAGTCTGTCTCCCCCCTGGATTTAGACTCCGGGGCATCTAATGACCAGCACTTCTTCAATGTCCCATCCAATACAGTTGATCATAGCCAGAGTCCAGGCAGGAAGCCAACGACAACCTCCAAACTGGAAATTCAGGAACTGTCTAGGGTTTATTTACACTGGTGTGAGATATCACCATCCTAAGAGTGGGGATCCAGCACCCCATCTTCCACATGGTGACATTTGGGTTGTTTCTCTGTTCTCTAATCTTCCTCTTCTCTTCCATCGTTTCCCAGCAAAGCTCCCTACACTGTAGATTTTGTCTCGATATCTGCTTCCCAGGCCACTAGCTACCTACATGAAAAGGCATATTTCTCAAGGGTCATTCTTGGACTTCCCCAAGGTCCAGCCATATCAGAGCCAATTAGCCTGGGCTCATGCACACGGAGCGCCTGCTCCCCTCTCCCACCCCCACGGTCGGGAGTGGCTAGCATGCCTAGTTCTTTCTGTCTTCCCAAGACTTTGGATATATTCGTCCAAGCAAGTCCCTGTATCTCTAAGCACACATTCTCTTTTTACCTGAAATCAGAGACTTCTCTCTGTATTGGAAGCAGTGAGGGCTGTTAGGAGATGTGGGCCTGACAGATCGTGGTGTGCAGATGAGCAGAGGTGGGTGGAGCTGGAAAATGCTGAGGACGTGGACATACAGACGGCCCTCCACACCCACAGCTTCCATTCCACACCCATGCGGTCAGCCAACCACGGACCAAATGCGTTAGGGGAAAATTACATCTGTTCCGAAGATGCTCGGAATTTTTGTCGTTATTCCATAGACAATATGGTAGAGATATTTATATAGCATTCACACTGTATTACATACACACCATTTTCTTCTTTTTACTTTTCAATATTTATTAAGGAGTTGAGTTATTGTACAATCATAAATGCATATAAAGTAACAATATGATATGCGTATATTCTTAAATCAGAATTACCCCCACATTGCCCATACCCCAGTCTCTTGAATCTTCTATATTTCACCTCTACAAATAATATAAATGCTTAGTTTGTGAGTTTTCCAGAATTAACTGATTGCCTAAGTATTATGTGGATTCTCAAGAGGGTAAATACACACCATTTTATGTAAGGAATATGGCCATTCACAGATTTTGGTATCCTTGGTGGTATGGATCTCCACTGACCACTAGGGAATTCCTGTGTGAAGTTTAATGGTTGTTGAAGGATTGGGAAAGACAGAGTCTAGGATGGGTCCAGGCTTCTCCCTTGGGCCACTGGATGGATAGGGTGCCATTTGTTAAGACCACAGTCTGTGCAAGAATTTCCTAGTTGGAAGATTGTAACAGTTAAGGTTATTTTATATTCACTGCTTGCCAAATTACCACCTCTTCATGTACCCTCAACATGTGTTCAGCCCGTTTCAGTCTGAAGAGTTTGGCTGGAGGATTCTATTTGTATGCTAAAATGTATTCACTTTCAGTTGAACTAACACAAGGTGGAATTTTTAAAATTCAACTTTGCCAGGCAATCTATAGAAAATCAAATTATAATGAAGACCTGGAAAAGTTGCACTCCAGCTTGCCTGGCACTTAGCTAGGTGGGAAAGAAGCCCCTCGCTCACTGTTCTCAGCCACTGCCTCTCTGTTCTCTGGCCTTGGTGGATCACCCCACCCTCCATTCTGCTTCCTGAATGATGGGAACACATCCATGCTAAATGGACTGTGAATGCTACCCATGTCCAGACCTGCTGTGACAGCAGGAGCTGGGAAGGGAGGTGGGGAGGAAGGTCAAGCTGGAGATCCTGGAATCTACCCTCCTGAACTGCTTATGGGGAGAAATCACGGCAAAGGGAGAAAGGGCCAAGACAAAACACTGAGTGTGTTAATCAGCTTTTCACCACTGTGACCAATATACCTACAAGATCAACTTAGAGGAGAAAAAGGTTGCTTTGTGTCACAGTGTCAGAGGTTCAGTCCATGGTTGGATGACACCCTAGATCTGGGTCCACTATAAGGCAGAACATCATGGTGGAAGGGCATGGCAGACGGAAGCTGCTCAGCTCATGGCAACCAGGGAAGTCGAGGAGAGACAGAGAGAGAGAAAGAGAGAGGGGAGGGGAGAGAGAGAGAGAGAGCTCTGCTCAAGACAAAATATAAATTCCAAGGGCATGGCCCCAATGACCTACTTCCTCCAGCCACACCCTACCTGCTAAAAGTCACAATCTCTCACAGTGGCCCTTTCAAATTTTTACACCGTGGAATGGATTAATCCACTAATCGACTTACAACTCTCGCCGTCTGTTTCATCTCTGAACATCCCTGTGTGGTCTCATATCCACATCATAACACTGGATAATCATTTCCAAACAAGGTGAAAGATGCCCCACGGAGGGAAAAAGCAAGATCTATAACATAGTCAGAAGACTGAGTCTGGGACACAGGTGTGAAGAGGGAGTCAGAGGACAGAGAGGGAGGTCTGGGAAGGGTTGCTTTAGGTGCAGATGTCAAGTGACAATGTCAAACGGCATGTCTTTTCCATTGGACATGCCAGCAAAGGCCCTGAGTTACAGGTGGTGGATTCTGTCCTAGGAGAACAAAAACCTTCCAGAAGGTGCAGGATGAAGAGGCATACCCACTGGGTGTTGATTGCTGACCGGGAGCTCTGTGAAGCTCCTCACTTGCACCTCTCCTTTAATGCTGCTTGACCCAAGGTAGAGAATATTTCCCTCCTGTAGCAAAGGAGGAAATTGGACTCTGGGGAAATTACTTGCTGGCTAAGCTGGGATTTCAACACGAGTCTGCAGGCTTCTGAAGCTCTGTTATTTGCATTAGAATTTACTCACTTCTCTGAGCATGCCTGGCCTCTCTCTACCTCCTGAAGAGCTCTCCGTGTCATACTTCTGCCCAGTCTGGCTGTGAGACATGTGGCTTCTCAGGACACGAGCAAGCTGTGGAGGGGAAGCTAGGACCCAATGACTCAAGCGCTGAGCCCACCTCTAACTGCTGTGGAGTCTGGGGAAAGGGTGTGCCTGGAAGGTCCTACCACCCCCTGAACTGTGGCAAATTGCAAGTTTAGTTCAAAGCTCGATAAGTAAAATACGTTCTACGCATCTTTCTTTTTAAAGAGAGAAGGACAGTGAGGGAGAAACAGAGAGAAAGAATCAATTTTATTTAGTTTTGCATGTGACTTTTGTTGCTCCAACGCTTTGTCTTGTAAGTGGTGCTGGGGTTCGAACCCATGTCCACGTGCATGCCAGGCAAGCACCGTAACCGCTGAGCCACCGCTCCAGCCCCCTATTCGTGACAAGCAGACCCTCACAATAACCTGAAGAGTCAAGTTAGAACTGAGAGCGCTTGGGTTTCACCAGGCTCCACGCTGAATGTGACTTCACGGAGTCCCTCACCTCTCACCCCTGCCTGACGCTTTCCCCCACTCCCACCTAGCAAAAGGCCTCACACATTTGCCCCCATCCAAGCGCTTCCCGCTTCCGATGCACACAGCCACCCCTTGGATAATCTTCAAACCTAGAGTTGTGAATCCTACAGCAGCAACCAATGTAGAGGCCAGCACAGGTCGTGAGCAGAATGAGGAATGTGGAGGGAAAGAATTCCCATGTTCCCATACCTGGAACATGGTCTAGGAGGGCAGGTAGAGATTCCAGGTGGCCACATCCCTTTGATTTGGTGGTCTTCTTTCTGGAGTATGGCCCAAGTGGGCTCAAATATGGGAGTTGGGGCAGAGAACCTCCTTCTGAGGTCTGAGACTAATCTTGGCTGGATGACCTAATCCACCCAATGCAAAGGGCTCAGAGAGCTGCAGGGTGGATCAGGCAAGGTCTGCACCGAGGGGTTCAAATCCGAAACCGATCAGCTTGTCACAAATACAAAGGCATCCCTCTCCCCGACCCCACCACTGGGGGACCCAGCTGGGATCTGTAAATAAGATGGAGGAAGTTTCAGCCCTCTGGGACAGGCTTCCGTCCAGGAAGAGTGTAATTCAGAGCAGTAGTCTCATGATGAGCTGAAGGTTAAATGAAGCAAGCTAGAACCCACATTTATTTCCAAATGAACCCACAGAGCTAGGCTAGCATCCAGTGGGGCCAGAAGGGCAGATGACAGGTAATGACTGACAGGAAGAATCATGCCAGGCATCTCTCCTTCCGGCACAGGCAAGGCTGGAGATCAACAACCTCTGCCCTGGTCAAGGCTGGCTCAGGGACACATTGAGCCTGATACCAGTGTGAAGGGCACCAGTGATCATAATCAGGAGAGACAGGGGATGGCAGCAATGGCTCACTTCCCCATTAGGGGTGACAACATTATCTGAGGGAGGCTTCCAGGGTGGCTCAACAGGACTCTACCCAAAGCCGGTTCAAAGGCAGAGAAAGCAAGCTGGCGAGTACAGAGATCTTCCAGGAGGCGTCCAGAGGTTCTGTTAGATATGAATCTGCAGGTGTGGGGCACAGGGGAGGGGAAGAGGGGCTGGTTAAGGGATGCCCTCTGTGGTGAACGTGTTGGGGAGCCACAGATCTCGTACTTCTGCTACATAAATCCTCTCTCCAGTCGCATATTTCTTTTTTTAAAGAGAACATAATTTGCATTATCATGTCATTTCACATTTGGCTGTTTATTGGGGATAGGTGACTCTGTCTTTGAATTTTTGTCAAGTGCTACATTGGTTACTCTCAAGCCAAGCATTAGAGGACCATCAGGTCAGAGGAGCCCCATCAGTTCTTCACAGTGCAACTGGATAGTACTGCACCCCAAGTTCTGGAGTTTCTCGACACTGTGATGTGGGATGTCTATAATATCTGTGACGTTCACATATGCAAACCAGGAAATCATGAGGAATGAAGTCTACAAGCCCACTCTCAACCACTGGAAGATGGAAGCTGTTGGACAGATGTGCATTTCCTTCATCCTCCCTAAAAACCTCTAGAGAACGTTCTAGCGAGATGGAGCACCAGTCACCTGGAGCAATGGCCAACTCATTCACCTGAGTTTGTATTGATTTTCCCTCTTACTGCCCTCTCAGTCCCTCACTCCTGTTCCCTGGAGCATTGCCCAGAACCACCCAAATGCACGCTCCTGTCTCATCCTCTTCTGTTGAGAGATGCACAAATTATCCGATTTAAGACTGCTCTGTTCCCAGCTATATGAGCCAAAAATATAAAATTATAAAAAAGAGATACTTCCAATCATAAAAACGAAAGAAAGAAAAAGGAAGACGGGGAAGGAGACCTGAAATCAAGAGCAACTAAAACTGAACCCAACCGAGGAAACCAACCAAGGAAGTTTCAGAATAACAGCTGTGCCTCAGACTCAAAGAGCAAGCCCTGTAGAGTGGTCTCGCAGGAGGAATAGCTCTAGTGGGCATAAGGATGAGGTGATAAGTTTATTTTTTTAATTTAAAATTAAGTTTCATTATTTTTATATCCAATGCATCTTTAGCATTATTTTAATTTTTTAATTTTTTATATTATGAAATTTAGTTATTGTACAATCAAAAATGCATCCAAAGTAGCAATATGATACACATATATTCTTAAATTAGATTTACCCCCCCGGATCCCTCCCTATTCTCCCTCCCTTTCTTCTCCCCCACCTGGTCTTCCCCCTCTTTCCGCGTACAAATCTTTGATTGCCCTAGATTATGTGTTACCACGCCTTGGCTGGGTCTAATACGTGAGGTTTATTACTTTTCACACAGGCCTGGGTTTAGGTCCAGCCTCACAAATGAGTGGCCCTTGACTCTGGGTTTGGCTAACTTTTCTCAGCATGATTTCTTCCGTAGCCATTCATTTACCTTCAAAGAATATCATTGTTTCTAATTGCTGGGTATAATTACATTATGTGTGTGTGTATACACACACACACACACACACACACACACATATATATATATATCACAGTTTTTGGATCCATTCATCCAGTGAGGGGCATCTGGATTGGTTCCATTTGTTACCTATCGTAAATTGAGCTACTGTGAACATGGATTTTGCTGTGTTGCTGTAATGTGATAACTTTAGATCTCACATGCATGAATATTGCAGGAGAAAATAACTGTATGTAGAAAACCAACGGGTCTGATGGTAAAACTCAAAGGTGTGCACATAAGAAACAATGTATGTGAAAAATAAAGCAATTTTTCTTCCCCACATTTCCAGGAAACATAATCAGAGTAAAATTATGATCCACTGGAGAGCAATCTTTAGACAGAAGGCAAATTTTCATGATTTTTTAATAATATAGCCGAGCTGTATTGGCATGATAGGGGAGGGAAAACTTATGAAAAAAAGACTAATTCATTATTTATCATGCAGAAAAGGCCACAGAAAGTATTTAGACTGATAGGTTCATAGAAGCAGCGGAAACCACAGGTGCTCAGCTAGCGCAGCTTTCGGAGGCCGCGGAGGCCGACAATGCCCTCACTCGCCATCTAAGGCTGAGGGATGCAGAGGAGATGCATTTTCTCCTGCTGTCTTTCCCTTCAGTTATGCAATGTGGAATTCTATTTTTCCTCACTTAATAACCTCTCTTCCGGATCCCAGAGCATCCTGGTCATTCTAAGAAGGACATGATATTCCCACCCATCTTCCTGCACTTGAAACTTGAGTCTTGGATCTCCTGGGGTGCTCTCATTCTCCCCCAGCATGCCTCAGCCTGGCTCTCAGGGTAAGGGGGGACATATGGGCAATTTCCCCTGCCTTCATTTTGGTCAGGAAGTGGGATCAGAGCAAAGGAGTCAATAACTTTACGCTCCCGCCCTCTCTTAGCTGATCTGGGCTGGACTTAGATGTTCACCATGCATCTAGAACCTCAGGGTTTATTTCCTTCTGTGGAACTCAAGATTCACAGCTCTCCATTGCTGTGAACAAAATAATTAACAAGAAGAATGTTTTAGAGGAGCAAAAGGGTATTTTGGCTCACGGTTTCAGAGGCTCAGTCCATAGTCGGCTGACTCCTTTGCTCTGAGCCCAAGGTGAGGCAGAACATCATGGCAGAAGGAGGAAACGCAGCTCAGAACAGGAAGACAATGAAACAGAGAGACTGCTCTGATCACCAGGGACAAAATATAAACACCAAAGGGCCACCCCCCAATGATCTATGTCTGACTACTAGTCACTCCCTACCTGCTTACAGTTAGCACCCAGTTAATCCATAGCAATAGACCAATCCACTGATCAGATTACAGCTCTCATAATCTAATCATTTCACCTCTGTGAACCTTCTGGCACTGTCTCACACCTGAGCTTTTGGGGAACCCCTTAAATCTAAACCATAAAAATAAAGGACCCTCAGGAAAATTTCTACCACCTCTTTGACCCACCCAACCCCAGCCTCTTGCTGCACCTTCCAGCAGAATGCCAAGATGGCGCCAGCACGGCTAATTTCCCAGTTGCCCCTTGGTCTGAGAAATACCATGCATCCTTTCCAGGCCCCTACTTCCACCTTGCTCTCATTCTTTTCTTCCCTGCAAAAATAGGCGATAAGGGTGATCACCCAGTCTGCAGCCTGGCAGACACCCAACAGAGGAAGGAGATGCCAATCTCCCCCTCTCATGGGAACCCTGAATATCTGCTTGAAACCTCCCCCACCTTTTCTTTGTTTGGAGCTGTAATGGAGAGGGCACAAGAGAAAGCAATTGGGTAAGGCATCTGTTTCTCCCTCTAGGCTGATGGCTCCAAGATGGTTCCAGAGTTTTTAATATATGCTGGAGAAGAGTCAGGTGACACAACAAAGCTATTGAGAAGCCACCCACAACAGAAATCTGTTTCTGTCCCTGGGCAAAGTCATTCAACCTCTCTTTCTTAACTATTTGTTGGTTACATCATTGGTAAAATAGAGGTAGAGATTGAATATTCCTTATCTGAAATGTTTGGAACCAGAGCATTTTAGATTGGGGATTTCGTTTCTGATGTGGGAATATTTGCACATACAGGGTGGGATGGGCCCCAAGTCTGAGCATCGAATCCATTCATGTTGAATATGTACCTTACACACGGCCCGAGGATAACTTTCTACAGTACATTTAGTGCAGCCTCCGAGTTTCATACTGCACCCCACCACGTGGGGTCAGGTGTGGAATTCCCATTTGTGTCGTGAGTCATGCTGGCGCTCAAACAGTTTTGGATTTGGGGACATTGTGAATTTTAGATTTTTTTTCTCTAGGTCACCACCATAGATAAATGATAAATCTGAGGAGTTTAGAATAGGCCCTGGGACCTGGTAAGCAGAGTGTAAGATTATGTTATGCTTTATTTCTGCGTGATGTTAGTGAGATCTTGGGAGAGGAATCTTGTCATTCTGGCAACTCTCTGTAGGCTGTGGGAGTTCTTAGCACGTATTTCAGCTTTGAGGCTATCGTTACAATTCTCAGACTGAAGCAAAAAACTAATGTTGTGTTACACACATTATTTAGAAATATGGAGATAAATAGGGCAAGAAAGAGCAGAAGGGTAGACAGTGATGGCCTCTAGAGAGAAAGACTGGAGGGGCTGCAGCCCGGGGCAGGCTTCTGCTTCTCACTATAAGCTCATTAGTACTGTTTGATTTTTAAAAGCCAGATCCATGCCCTCCTTTGATAAAATTAATTCTTAATTTTTAAAGAAGAAAACATTCTGAGACTGTAAAACAGACTTCTATATGTTAATTAGCATCTCTTGTTTTGCTTCTACTTTAAGGATGCCCTGACCACTCTGACAATTAACACCCAAGGATACCACCAAATGGGATTCCAAACTGAAGTCATTCTTTAGTTCTCCTTCTTTCCCCTCCTTTCCTTTCTTTTCATAAACAAAAAGAAACCCCCCCTTTTTTTTTAAAGAAATCCCTCTAAAGCTAAATTTTCAGGAGATCAGTACAATGATTCTTGGTGGATTTCACTTTTGGTCAGATTTAGAAGACATTTGCGTAGATTCACATCACTGCTTCGTGAGTTACCCGCCAAGTCCCTGGAGTCAACTTTCCTGCATGAAAATGCAGGTGTGGTCTTTTTTTTTTCCTTTCTAAGAGAGAGGGAGAAAGAGAGAGGGAGAGAGAGAGAGAGAGAGAGAGAGAGAGAGAGAATCAGGTTTTTGTTGTTTGTTTTGTTTTTTCATTTAACTTATATTTACTTTTTTTCAGAAATTTATTTGTTGAACAATCAAACAAGCTTCTAATGAAATTATATATCTATAAATTCTGAAAATTAAATTTATCCCCAAGAGCCTCCCCCCCCCCAATTACCCATCCTTAACCGTCCCCTCCTTCCCAATACATCTCTACAGATGCCTTAGGTTGTATGACATTACACCCTATCTGGATTTAAAACATGAGAATTGACCTCCTTTCTCAATGGCCAGGGTCTAGCTCCAGCCTCCACAGATGAGTGAAGACATTCGACCCTTTGTTCTCTGGGTTATGCTGATTTCACTCAGCATAATTTCTTCCATAGCCATCCATTTACCTTCAAAGGCTGCAATATCATTGTTTCTAATTGCTGTGTAAAATTCCATGGTACATATGTAGCACAGTTTTTTGATCCATTCATCCACTGATGGACATCTGGGTTGTTTCCATAATTTAGCAATTGTAAATTGAGCTGCTATGAACATAGATATTGCTGTGTCACTGTAATGTGCAGGTTCTAAATCCCCTGGAAAAAAAACCCAGGAGAGGGACAGCAGGGTCATATGGTGGGCTCATCCCTAATTTTTTGAGGATTCTCCACACTGCTTTCCAGAGGGGCTGTTCCGGTCTGCAGCTCCACCAACAGTGTGGTAGTGTACCTATCTCTCCACAGCCCCTCCAGCATCTATTATTGTTTATTTTCTTCATTTTTGCCAATCTGACTGGCGTGAGGTGATATCTTAATGTAGTTTTCATGTGCATTTCTCTGATTACTGGTGATTAAGAGCACTTTCTCATGTATTCACTGGCTTGATCAATGTCCTCTGTTGAGAAGTTTCTATTTAACTCTTTGGGCCATTTATTGATTGAGTTGTTTGTGTTTTTGAAGTTGAGATTTTTGAGGATTGTATAGATTCTGGGTATGAGGCCCCTGTCAGAGGAATCACATTTCATGATTCTCTCCCATTCTCTAGGAAACCTCTTGACTCTTCTGATTATTTCCATGGCAGTGCCAAAGTTTTTTAGCTTTATGGCATCCCAAGCACTGATTTTTTACTTTACTTCCCTCACTTTAGGAGACATTTTGAGGAAGTTAGTTTTATTAAGTTTTTCATGTGTCTTTCATTGCTCCGACACTTCATTGTGTACGTGGTGTTGGGGTTCGAAGCCACATCCTTGCACATGCCAGGCAAGCACCATAACTACTGATCCACCACTCTGGCCCATGGTGTGTTCTGCACACTTCATGGTACAGCTTTGGCAAACTGGAAGTGTACCCCGGAATCCTCAATGACTTTCAGCAATGAATCAATGAACCACTAATATTTTACCTTAGTTTTCAAGATCATAGGGTTGGGAATGTGGAGAACACAGTTATGGGCAGCTCCCATCGTCCACCCTGTGTGTGTCAGTTAGGAATTACCCCAGTGAATGTAGGCCATGTGGCCAGCGCAGTTAGACCCCACCGTGTGCAAACCTTCCCTGCTCCCCCTTCCCCGCTGAGCCACAGCCTCCCGCAGTCTCATGCTGAAACCCACCCATCCTTCTCTTGGGTTGGGCGCTCTTTCTACACATTGCAGTCCTGCTGTGTAATCTACTTTCTGTTTTCTACCCCACCTTTCAACCCTTCAGTTACCATCTTGACCTGTGGGTGTGAGGACTCCACGAGAGGCCCAGTTCGATTCTGTACCCAGAAGATCCTTCAGTTGTGTGCCCAGATTCACATTCACTCATCTGTCTTTGGTGACACGGTTTAGGAATGAGTTGTCCAGCAAAACTCATATATGAGACGATCCGAGAGTCTTCAGAGACGAGCTGATCATATGAACTTTAACCTACTCAGTGGATTGACCCACTGACATGGATTAACTCGGTGACAACCATAGTCAGGTAGGGTGTGGCTGGAGGAAATGGTTACTAGGGATGTGACTTTGGGGCTTGGATTTTGTCCCAGTGAGCAGAGCTCTCTCTCTCTCTCTCTCTCTCTCTCCACTCTCTCTCCTTCTCCATCTTTCCCTCTCTCCATCTCTCCCTCCATCTCTCTCTCCCTCCCTCTCTCTCTCTTCCTCCTTCTCTTCCTCTCTTCCCCTTTTCCTGCTCTTTCTCCCTCTCCCCCTCCCCCTCTCTCCCTTTCTCTCTCCCCGTGTCTCTCTCCCTCCCTCCCTCCCTCCCTCTCTTTCCTTCTCTCTCTCTCCTTCTCTCTCTCTCCTCTCTCTCATCTCTCCCTTCCTCTCGCCCTCTCTCCCCCTTCCCTCCATCTCTCCCCATCTCTCTCTCTCCTGGTTTCCGTGTCCTGAGCTAATTTCCTCTGCCCTGTCCTTTTGCTAGGATGCTCACCTCGGGCCCAGAGCTTTGGCATCAGCCACCCACAGACTGAACCTTTGAAACCTTGAACCAAAATAAACTTTTCCTCCTCTGAGCTCTTCCTGATACTTCTTTGGTCATAGTGATGACTAAAAACTCTTAGCTTCCAGCTGTACAGATAAGGAGGGGGAGGGGTCTCAAGGCAAGTAAGTTCATTGTCAAAGGAGCGGCTCCAGAAGCAGACGACATCATAGTGTCCTCTTCCTGGCTTTGTTGAAACGGAATTTCTCTCTAATACAATTTGCTAAGTGTCCAGTAGGATATGTTCTAACTACTGTGTTTTCTTGTAAAATGTTTTCCTGGGCTCCTTGAGGCCACCGTTTTTGAGGTGAAGAATAGATTTATTTTTAGAGACATGGTCAGGAAACCAGTGGGGAAATTGAGATGGGAGGTGGGCTGGACCAGGAACGACAGTAAAATGCTAACGGGCAGAGGAAGCGAGAAGGATATCAATGGAAGAAGAGTGGATCTGAAGGACTCTGGTCCCACCCATGGGATGGAGGAGTTGTGCTTATCTTTGTCAGAGGTAGGCCTGAAAAATCACAATGGTGTCACAAACAGAGGGATCGTAATGCTAGGCTGGAATTTATACCCTGTACAATTGAGACCTGTTGTACTGAACGTGAAGCAATCATCTAAAAGAGCCTAAATTATATATATTTACTCCAAGTCTGTGATTGCTTTCAGCAAGCTGTAATGGTAACCTCCAATTGGGAGAAGAATGAGGTCGATAACCTGGAGTGGGCAAGTAAGTCTTGAATTCTGGACCCTTGAACAGCGTCTGTCTCTTATCCTCACATCCCTGAAGGTCTGATCTCTCTCAAAGCCACTGCAAACCTCCTACTCTTTATCACTCCAAACCTGAGACCTCCTGACCACCCAAGAAGCTGAGCATATGAGGTCCCACTTCTTTCTCTCCCATCTCATAAGCAGATCTTTGCTCTGAATAACTCCCACCTCCCAACCACACTGCACCAAGTTGTGAGACTCCTAGCCAAGATGAGCACATGCAATTTGTTCAGGACAGATGGACGCACAGTTCATGAAGCAGCTAAAACTCTCCTCATCCACCTATGATGGATTTTCTTTGAAAAGCAAAGGATAACTAGAAAAATCAACAGCACTCCCTCTTTGGAGCAAAAGACACCCTAAGGATCTAAGGCAGAGAGGCAGCAGGCTGAAAGCATAACACACACTTTCCCAGATGCACACTAAACACCTCCGGCAGAAAAGGATTCTCTATACCTTGGCTCCTTCTACAGTTCCTCTCTTCACCGTTGTCCACAAGAGGCCTTCGGGCAGAGAGTACAGAGGCATTCCATTGGCACAATTGCCTCATCAGGGTTTGCTCCAGGACTCAGGCGTTATTGGCATGAAATATATTTATAGATCCTGTGAAGGCCTCTGAGGGTACAGGCCTTCTCGCGGGAAGGGGGAAGAGTGGACTTGCCCCTCCAGGGTGGCAGCATGCACAGCTGGGCCAGGACATAGAGCATTATCTCTCCCAAATGCAAATGTCACATTGCCCCTCCATGCTTAAAGCACTGCAAAACTTCCCACATAATGGCAAAAAGCAGGAAAGACCAAGGGAGATTAGGGAAGAAGAGAAAATGCTGGGGAGATAAAATTCAACACAGCTAGTGCAATTCAACCTCCTCAGGAACGATTTGATGCTGGACCATGTCCTCAAGACGTGGATTTCATCAGGGCCCAAAGAGACCAATAACCCCCCATGGAGCTTCTTACCACCCACCCAAGCTGGGGAAGGCACACAAATGAATTTCATCATCATCCACACAGTGCTTTTCCTTCCATTCTGACAAGACACTGTACCTCAACGCCCTTCCAGCCACAGTGGGTGCACTGAACTGATTCGAACACATGAAGACGGTACCCAGGTCAAGCCCAGTGAAGAATCCATAATATAATAATAAAATAAGATGACACACCAAATACACCAAGGGGTTTCTGTTGCGATGGTTTAATAAACCACTAAGGTGCTTTGTGGATTTTTTTCCCAGTGCTGTTCTTAATTCTCTGTCTCCCCAGGCAACTATATATGGTTTCTCCAGAGAAGCACACCCAACTAATACATATAGAAATATATAAAAGGAGATTATAGTGGGAATTGTAAGGGTCAAGAGATCTCACAATCGACTCTCTGCAAGCTGGATAAACAGGTCAGAAAATGATGTAACTTAGTCCAAGTTTGAAGGATCAGGAACCAAGAGCTCTGGTGCCCAAGAGCAGGAGATGCATATCCCAGGTCAAGGTAAGAGTTTAAATCCACTTCCTGGGTGGATTGGATGGTGCCCACACACATTGGTGAGAGAGGATTATCCTCACTCGGTGTACTCATTCAACTGCTAATATTTTCCAGAAACACCCTCGCAAACACACTCAGATATAACGTTTTAATAGTTATCTGGGCACCCCCTAACCCAATCAAGTTGGCACCTGCAATCGACCATCACAACAACCTAATATGGCTACATTTGGAGGTGTTAACTTGAACCTCTCCAAACAAGTGCATCTTGCCCTAAGTAAATATGGAAACACCATCCATTCCCTCTGCTACCCTCTGTCCTTACCCAAATATCACAAGCCAATCAAGCCAGACACTGTTCTGAGAATTCTCCAGGCCCTTCCTCCAATCTCCAGTTCCCAGTTAACTTCTTCGTTAAAAAATCAGTTTCAGATACCCATCATTTGCTCCTCATTGTGAATTAGAATCAAAAGATATCAAGAAGTTCAGAAAATGGCAGCCATTAATAGCACCTTGCTTTTCCTAATTGAAGAAGTCAACTTCTTCATGTTGAAATATGCATGTGTGTGTGTGTGAAAGTGTGTGTGTGTGTGTGCATTGCTGAGAAATTTCAACATGCAGAAAAGTGCAAAACTGATACTACACCAACTGTGTGCCCATCACAGAATTTAAACAGCTGCAATTTTTCACCAGTTTGACTCAATTGCTTTTTTTCTAAAGAAGTGAAGCATATCATGCATTTTTTTCAATGTTTATTTCACAGTGTCAAAAATATACTGCCTTTGTGAATTTTAAAACTGTATAATGCTGATAATAAATTATACATATACTTTCGCATTCTGATTTCTTTTCAGATTTAGGATTTTGCATTCCAACTGTTTAGTACCTGACAAGCTAAGTCGCTCACTTTCATTGCTACCCACGTTGTGTGCATAAGCCATGGTTGGCTTTCCACTCCCTTACAAAGAAGGAGTTGCTTCACATGTGTGCTTTGTAATCAACACAGCCCACAAGAGAAAACTTTACCCCTCATGCACAAAAAGCAGAGTTTATATTTTTAAAAACAAGTTTAATCTGAAGGGATGGATCATTTTCCTATCCTCTCTTTGAGAAAACAATAAAGGTTGGTTGGGTGTGGTTCCTTGGCAGAGGAAGGGAGGAAGAAAGGACGGAAATGGGATCAGGCATTGTCATATGAAGAGAGATGATCAAAACATATGCAGTCCAAAATGCAGGGGGCAGTTATAAGGGTTTGCCCAGTAATTAATGAATAGTGATACTTTAATATTCTTCTGACGATTGTGGTGTTTCTGGTACTTGTTGACACTTTGGAAAAGCATAGTTCATCAGCTTTCTTGCCTCCTTCGAAATCCAGATTTACTTCCTAGTTTAATTTTGCTCTCTTTTCTTGAAAGAAGTGTCCTCAATTATTTCAACTTCAGGTTCAGGTTCAATACCTGACCCCACCCCTGCTGGCTCATGGAGGTTTTCAACGGGATTCTCTCCTTGGGGAGAGGGCTTTGCTCATGAGCCTTGCAGGTGGTGAGAGGAAGTGTTGGGGTTTTTTGCCCAGCCCCAGCGATGAAGCCCTGTAAGTTCTCTCCTGAGATCCCTGTGTCTTCCTAGTCCAGGACATGCACGACACAGCTGGGTGAGCAGTGCCCTGGTCCTAAGGCTGCTCTGCACTTGCTGCGCCGGTAACCCCTTTGCCCATCCCTAGAGCCTTCCCTTCCTGTTCTCTTTCCTTTCAGGAAGAAAGGTTAAGGAGAGAGCAGCTAAATGATTTCGTAGTCTGTTTTTCTCTCCCCTTCACCAGACATTTCATTCCTTTTGCTCTCAGACCAAATGACCTTTTTGCTCTAGCCAGACACAAAATGTCATGTTATCTCTCCCAAATGCAAATGTCACATTGCCCCTCCATGCTTAAAGCACTGCAAAACTTCCCACATAATGGCAAAATAAAGCCAGAGCTCTGTCATGATATAGGCCACCTCCCTCCCTAGCCTCACTTTAGACTTCTCCCTGTCCATCCACCCATCCACCCATCCACCCATCCATCCATCCATCCATCCATCCATCCATCCACCCATCCACCCATCCATCCATCCATCCACCCATCCACCCATCCACCCATCCATCCACCCATCCACCCACCTGCCCATCCACCCACCCATCCATCCATCCATCCATCTGTCCACCCATCCACCTATCCATCCATTCATCTGTCTACCCATTCACCCATCCACCCATCCACTCATCCATCCAGTCATCCCACAATCTGCCAATCATACACGTCTATATCTCTTCTCCTGAATTTTTAATAATTCTTCCCAAATATATTTTTCTGGACCCCATACCTGTAGCCGGAGAAACCAAGTCTCAGAGAAGTCAAGTGATTTGCTCAAGTATGGTGAACACTAATCCTTTCGTATACTGTGTAAATTCCCCTTTCTCTCTTCCTGATGAAATCTTGGTCTTGCTAAAACCCCCCACTTCATCTATCCAGGCCCTCTCTCCCAGCTCTAGACACTCGTGGGCAGTACCATGTTTAAGGCAATGGTAGACCCACCTTTTCTATAAAGGGCCAGATAGTAAACATTTATGTTTTAACTGACAGAATGATACTTCAGGACATGCTATGGCTTAGATACTAGGTGTCCCCCAAAAGCTCAAGCGTGAGACAGCGCAAGAACGTTTCGTGGTGGAGCGATTGGGTTGTGAGAGCCTTAACCTAATCAGTGCATGGATCTCCTGGTGCGTATTCACTGGGTAGTGACTGTAGGCTGGCAGGGTGTGGCTGGAGGAGGTGGGTCACTGGGGGCACGACTTTGGGGTTTGTACTTGAGCTGAGCTTGGCCTCTCTGCGTCCTACGTCCTGAGCTGCTCTGCTGCATCCCACCCTGCTGCCGAGATGTTCTGCCTCACCTGGAGCCAAGCAATAGAGCCAGCTCTCCGTGGACTGGGACCGCTAAAACCAGGAGCCCCCGAATGAGCTTTTGTTCCTGTGAAGTTGTTCTTGTCGAGTCTTTCGGTCACAGCAACAACAAAAAAATACTAAAACGGCACATGCGTGCATTGCGTAATCAACTACTCAGGGCATTTACTCTACCCTCATGTCAAGCATTTATCATTCCTTTGTGATGAGAAAAAATCCTCTCTTATGTCTATTTTGAGTTATCCAGCACAATATTGTTAACTACCATCACCCTTCTGCAGTATCGTATTCCAAAACCTATTCCTCCTATCTGGAAGAAGGAAGGGCTGCCATTGGTAGCAACATGGATGGGCCCGGGGACCACAGTGATTAGTTAAATGAGCCAGGGGCACAAACACAAATGCTGTGTGATGTCATTCATGTGGGGAATCTAAAAAAAAAAAACTGAGAGCGTAGAAGTACAGGAAAGTGGTTACCAGAGGCTTCGGAGGGTGGGCAAGGCGGGGAGGAGAGATTGGTTGATGGGCACAAAGACAGGAAGCAGCTCAGGCTGGTAGATCATCTGTTGCAGCCCATCTCCCATCAGGCTGAGAAAGTAACCCACAGACCGCATGGAAAGTGAGTGCAGCTGTGCTTCAATAAAACTTTATTGATGAACATGGCGATTAGAATCCCATGTAATTTCACAGTCATGACGTATTCTTCTTTTGATTTGTTTTCAACCACTTGAAATGTGAAGGCTGTCATCATAGAGCTCATTGGCCTTGGAAAACGGGTGCGGGGAGCGGGGTTGGCCTCCCAGGAAGGGGTTTGCCAATCGAGTCCCAATCATTCTGGGCACTGTTTCTCCTGGCAATGCCAGGGGAGGCACGGGATCTAAGGGCACCCAGTTAAGGCTCTGGGAACACTCTGTTGTGTCCTTTACATGATTCTGAGAAATTCCTTCTCTTCCCCACTCAAGATGACTAAGAAAGCCATTGGACTCTGATGCCGTCAGCCTCTCCTTTGTGAATGGGCATGGAAGGTGAGTCACCTGACTGGTAGGCTGAGGGGGTGGAACCTCGTGGGCCTCCTTTGGGACACTCAACTGGGACAAGTGAGGCCCCAAACTCTTAAGCAGCTTATCAGTCAGCATCTTCAAAGGGACACTCCTAAGAGGAGATTCTACATAGGCCCCTACAACACATGTACACACACATAAACCTTCACACAGTGGGGAGGAGACTCTGAGGAATCAACTCATGAAGTTGGAGAAGTCAGCAAGTTCAAAACTTGCAGAGGAGGCTGGCTGGCTGGAGACCCAGGAAGACTGGACGGACGTGGCGGTTGGAGTTACCGCTTCCTCATAGGAGGTCAGTCTTCATCAGAAGGTCTCCAACTGATTGGGCGAGGCCCATCCATGTGTGGAAGACGCTGTGTTTTGAATGTGTCCCCAAAAGTTCATGTGTTGGAAACGTAATCCTCAAATTCCTAGGTCGATGGTCTTTGGAGGGGAGGCCTTTGGGACATAATTAGAGTTAGATGGAGTCAGGAGAGTGGGGCTCTGGGATGGGATTAGTGGCCTTATAAGAGGTAGAAGAGACACCTCTGCACTGTCTCTGTCTGGCCATGGGATGCCCTCTGCCATGCTATGATACCAGGAGGACCCTTACCAGGTCTGGCACCTTGACATTGGACTTACGATAAGGAACCAGTCTCTGCTCTTTGTCAATTACCCAGTTTGTGGTCACAGCATCAGAAAATGCTGCTTTATTCAAAGTGTACTGATGTTTACGATATCATGTGAAAAACAAAAAAGACAAGAAAGAAAACCCTCATGGCAGTGTTCAGACCTGCTTGACCAAGCGTCTGGGTAGGTGGCCCAGTCGATTGGACAGGAACTCAGTCATCGCAGGTGGCACGTAACCTGAGAGAGGACCCCAGCGATCAGGACTGGCGGGGAGGGGAGAAGTGGAGTCTCTCAGCCCGGAGGCCTCCATGGAGAGTCCTGCCCACTTCAGTCCACAGCAGCCGGCCCTTCTCCACGTCCCTTGCAGGGGGAGCAGGTGCAGCGGAAGACCAGGGCTCAGGTTTTGCAACATCTCTGTCTGGAAAGTTCCTTTGGAGATCCTGGGGGGCTCCTGGGTCACAAGGCTGAGGAGCTGACTCCTGCCTGGTGTTTAAGGTCAGGCTGAACAAGGGCCATCCTCCACGTTGGGGGGACCCCTGTACCAGCAGAAGGCAGGGGAGCTGCTCCTGATGGGCTGTCCGGTGCTGAATAGGGATTCTGATTCAACAATTAAAATTCTCCATTCCAATCGTTTGCTCAGTAAAGTGTCTAAATCCATTAACCATCTTGTCTTAAGAATAGTTCATTATAAGGTTTTATTTTATCTAAAGATTAGCTTCGTTTTACTAATGCAAATAACAGCTTTCTGATTATATTAGCAATAACTCATTATCATCCTTGACTAAGCCAGGATGGAATCAGCCTCTTTAGAGATTATTCCACGCTTTTTTGGCGGGGGGGTGCCAGAAATTGAACCCAGGTTTCTTAATCACTGAGCAACAGCCCAGCCCTTTTTTCTTTTTTCTTTTGAAAAAGGGTTTTGCTAAGTAGGGCCTTGCTAAGTTGCTGAGACTGGCCTTGAACTTGCAATCCTCCTGCCTCAGCCTCCCGAGCTACTGGGCTATTCCACACATTTAATCAGAGAGTTTATATGGAAGCTGCGTTGTCTTGCACACACCAACCCAGTGGCTTTGACACATTAGCCATATTCAGTGGAAAGTCCAGCACTGAAGGTCACCTCTGCGCTGTTGTGGCTGAGCAGACCCTGGCAGCAATGAAGAAATACCTCCAGGGATGCTCCCTTCAGTCTCTCACTGCATACCCTGCCCGTGTGGCCGTGGAGTTACCATATTTAGTGGCAGCGGAAGGCTGTTCGCGTTGCATTAAATACTGAGCATCTCCAAGGGAGCCCTGCCGAACTTAACACGGCGGCTTCTCTCCAAAGATCAGTTATTAAATCACTCTGAGAAGCTCTGCCCAGGACAGTTCTCCGTTCCTTTTCTAAAGGGAGTATTTAGTGAAAAGCTACCTCATGCCTCTCCTCCCACAATGAGGTCACCAATAATGCTCTCGGGGCGGGGAGGAGACATCGCTGCAGTCATGCACGATATATGGCCAAAGGGACCAGCCACAGCGACAGGACTGGGGCAGTGGAGGAGCTGGGGGGTCCCAGTCTTGTGGATAAACGGAGATTGCTGACGCTTGAGCCCCTGAGAATGTGCCCAGCAGGCCTGGAGAGCGTGGGCCTCATGGAAATAAATCCCACGGGGGACCCCTGGCTTACAGAGGGGGACTAAGACCGAGGGACAAACATGACCATGGCATCCCGTGCACAAGCCCTGGGTGTGCGGGCTTTCATTTGATCCCTGCAATGCAGAAGGAGACAGGTGTTTCCGCCCAGTTCACAGCTGAGAAACCGAGGGACAGAGAGGTAAGGATCTTGCTCAAGTCCTCAGAACTTCAACAGGACGCGGGGCAGGATTCTCCCCACTGCTGGACCTCGCTACCGCTCGGCGCCGTGAGTCCAGCCACTCGGCCTTCTGCAGGGGAGCAAGACAGCAGTTTTCCCACGTGCTGCCCAGGGCTGGATTTCCATTCAGTGGATAAATAGGGAAAGAAATGAAGGAAGGGGAAGGGTGGGGGAAATGCTGGGGCAGAGAGCAAGGCGGAGTCCGTGAGAGGACGGTCAGGTGCACTGTCCAGGAAAGGTGTGTGGCTTGTCGGAGTCCCATAGGGGCCAAAGGTGCATGGTGGGAAAGGCCAGGGGAGGAGAGGGCGAGACCAGGGCTGGCCAATGAGCAGGAGGCCTCTGCCACAGAAGCCCCTTTCTCCTCTCCCATCCTCTCCTGCCACCTGGCTCCGTGCGGTCTCCCAGGCACAGGTCCGACCTATCGCTGACACTCATCATACGCTCATGAGGCTGGCGCCACTCGACCACTCGGCACACGGTGTCTCCTGGTTTCTCAGCCACCATCCACGCAGAGCTGCACAGATGACACACAGCATACAGGGAGACACCGAGGCTCAGAGAAGTGATCTCAGCTCCACTCCATGCAGTGAGCCCGTCTGCCAAGAGGGCGGGCCTGCGTGTCAGCTGGGGTGCACCAAGTGCAGGGTCCCTCATCAGGGCCCGGGAGGGGTCGTCCAGGAAGTTCTAGAGCAGGCTTAGGCTGAGGTGGAAAGGTTGACGCCATAGTTCCTAAGTGGCCAAGAGACGCTGGGAAGGTTTCCTGGGAAGATCTCTCAGAGGATGGAAACCACATTGCCCTCCAGCTCTCTCGCAGCTTGGCCGAAAGCAGCCCGGTTTCTCGGGTGCCAGCCTGCACCCTGCAGACCAGGAGCCTGGGCAAGGAGGGTTCGACCCCAAGTGCGGGAGAGCCAGTGTACACCGGCTTAGGAACAGAAGGAATGGGGAGCAAACCGAGCTCCCCTCTCTTTGCTCTGATTTTCTCTGCATTTTTATTTCAGCCTGGTTTTCTACACATGCTTGGAACACAGATGCCAATACCTCCCCCAAACGCTAGTGTTTCTACTAACAAAGCACAAGGGAAGCAAAGGCTTGCACCTGAGGATTTCGAGGAAGGAAACCATACCTTTGTTTGTGCAAGATGCTGTAGCAAGGGAGCCAGGGAGGAGATGAGCAAAATGGCAGAAGAACATGGCAGCTCCATCTGGGTTGGGAGGGAGTGGTGCTTTCCCAAAGGGAAATTCTGAGCTGACAACCCCACAGAGCTCCACTGTGGAACCTAGCCACTGTTCCCTCTGTATTGTCACCTTCCTACGAAGCTTGGAAGTGGGCCTAGCATTAGCAACCTCCCTGTCCTTCATGGGCCAGAGGGACTCCATCTTGAACGCAGGTGTGGCCTGAGTAAAAACAGCTGTCCACGCAACGATACAGCAATGAGAACAAAGGCATTTCCAACAAAAATGTCCGCAGCTGGTCCACATATCCCTCACCTCGCCATGGAGCTGAAACTGTACGCCCTTTGATCAGCATCCTCCCTTCCCAGACCCCTGCTCCCTCCCGGCATCTGGTAACCACCTCTGCACTCTGTTCCTGTGAGACTGACTTCTTTGGATTCCACACGCAAGCAAAGATCATGTCATAGCTGACTTCCTGTACCTGGCTTATTTCACTTTCATGAGCTCACAGATCAGAAGACCACATCGCACCCCATAAATATGCACAGTCATCATTTGTCAATTGAGAATAAAACCTTCAAAGAAAAAACAGTAAATTAATACATCCATTCCCTGCCTCCCATCCCCCACAGAACCCTAAATTGGCTATAATTTACAGAGAGAGGAGAAGAGCAGCTGAGGGGTGGGTGATCGTGACGAGTCCATGACAAGCTCATTTTGTGCTGCAGGGACGACTTTCATCCTATGCCAAATGCACAAAGTGGGTCTTCCGCACAATGCAAGGGGGCACAAGCCGAGGTCCCCACCGGACACCTGAAAGCAACGATTCACCAAGCCCAGCACATGCTCGGTTTTTCCCTGTGTCCACGCATCTTTTGATAAAGTTAAGAATCAGGCACAGCAAGAGATTAACCACAGTGACCGCGGAAAGAGAAGAATGGCCGTCTCCTGTACAGAAAACTGTGCGTGATCTGTGTTAAAAAGTCTTGATTTCCCGCTGCTGCAGGTAACATTCAGACCCTGGGTGACTGACACCAAGGACGGTGGAATGGCAGGTAGGGCGGGGCTGCAGGACTGGGGTCTGCATGGGACGCTGCTGTGTCCTGGGCCACGCATGCACCCCCATACTGACATGTGGACACACACACACACTCTTTCTATAGAAAGAGCTCTGGATGAATAAGGTGAGAAACCCATTTCACTCCTGCCTCTGCGTGTGTGAGCTTGGTCACCTCCCCATGGTGACCTGCTCAGTGTTGAAAGGAGGGATGCAAGGCAAAGGTGGCAAGGATACTTGATTGTTTGTGCTGGCTGCAAACTAGTAGAAGTTGAGGCTAGGAGCTTGATGGTGACCAGGATACTCAGGCTGTGTCCAGGTGTGCTAGCCAGCTTTCCAGCACTATAACAAATACCTCCGACAGGCAGCAGCTTATGAACAGAAAAGGTTGATTTTGGCTCACAATTTTGGAGGTTCCAGTGCATGATCAGGAGCTCATCTGTTTCCTGGCCAGGA
Organism: Aplodontia rufa; assembly: GCA_004027875.1. Taxonomy (NCBI): domain Eukaryota; kingdom Metazoa; phylum Chordata; class Mammalia; order Rodentia; family Aplodontiidae; genus Aplodontia; species Aplodontia rufa. The sequence goes on from PVKS010025313.1 coordinate 25,254, forward strand.
AGAAAACAAAAGTGAGAAAGTAGAAGAGACCAGGGTCTCACAATCCCTTTTAGGGCACTCCCCCAATGACCTGAAGACCTCCCTCTAAGACCCACCTCCTAAAGTTTCCAACATCTCCCAAGGACATCACACTGGGAACCAAGACTTCACACGGGGACTTTTGGGGGACTTTCCTGACCCCACTGTAGCACCAGGCCTCGCAGTTGAACATCCTCTGCCTTATTAATGTGACATTTTGTGGAACCAATGGAGAAATACAGATGATATCCCTAGAGGGTACAGAGGCAGGCTTACTTTGAATTGTAAGACACGAATCACTTTTCCTAAGCAAGAAAGGATGGCAAATTGCTCCCGGTTATAACTCTGGCTCTCTGGTTTCTGCTACTCATGACGTTGAGATATGTTTTCCACTCCTAGGGGGTCAGTCTTCAGTGTCGTGCAGGCGGAACCTGGCTTGGCGGTGGCCTTAAAGTCGGGACAAAGGAATAAAGCAGGGGCAGACAGGGTGGTCTTGACAGCCAAGAACACCATGCTCCCCCACAAACAGCCCAACCATGGAGACCCCCTCTTTGGTGTTCTTGGCGTGACCCTGACTTCAAGACCAGCGGGTTGGGGGGCACTGAGTTGGTGGCTGTCTTGGTCAAGGCTTCTACCCGCAAAGCCTCACTGTGCTCAGATACGGAAGGCAGCCTCACAGAGCAAGGCTGGGGGCTGGAGGCCACATCACATTCCTGAGAGCCGCAGGGACTCACTCAGGCCACTCCTCCATAGCGGGGTGCAGGACCCCAATCGCGGGCTCTGTTGCATTGCTCCTGAATGCTAGATGCCCCTTCCCACTCTCCAACTCTACAGAGAACCTCTCCTTCTCATGCCACTGCCTTCTAGATTGTTCTGAGCCGATCACATCTGATCTGTAGCACTGTGCCCTACAGGCAAGGAAGGCTGCAGAAGTTTCCCATCTTCTGTTTTGGGGAGGCAAGTCTCAAAATCTTGGTCATTTCCAACAGAGGAGGGGAATCCCAAGTATGCTCAGGAAGCCCAGGACTCAGGTCTGCTGCGGAGACTCCTGCAGCAGGGTGAAGGAACGCGGGCAGACGACTTCACAGGAGCCCAGCACAATTAGCGCACGGGAAGCCCCGGGTGCCTTCCTGCCCCCTGTATTCTGCAATGCCTTGGCCAACACTCGTGGTCACTTTGAGCACAGAAGCTTCTGCTGCCTCTGCCCCTCCTCGGCAGCCCTGGGGACCTTTTGCACATGTCTCCTTCCCTTCCAAACTTACCTGCTCCCTGGAGATGAACTTCAGACTAGAACACAGGGTCCCAGGTCTCCTCTTTCTCAGCATAGATCCTTAGCTCCCCAGTGACCCACGCAGGCATCTTCCTTTTTTGTTAACAAAATTAACCATTTTAAAGCAGTGGCATTCACAGTCGCAACCACCGCCACCATCTGGTCATGGGACGCTTTTACCACGCCCCAGAGACCCCCTGTCGCTCAAGCAATCACACCCGTCCCCCTTCTCCCAGCCCCTGGCAACCACTGGCCGGCTTCCCATCTGTGGATTTACATATTCCAGAGGCTGCTTGTAAATGGGATCATCTAACACATGACCTTTCGTGTCTGGTTTTTTTCACTGAACATGTTTCTGAGGTCTGCTGGTGTTGGAGCTATTTTTATTTTAACATATTGCTCTCATTTGCTGGGGCTGCTACAAAAATGGACCAAGGGATTAGCAGTTCAAACAACAGAAATGCATTTTTCAGAGGTCTGGAGGCCAGAAGTGGAGGACCGAAAGCTCCGCGAGGCTGGTTTCTCAGCAGCTCCGCATGGCTCATCAAAGGCTGTCTTCTCCTGTGTCTCTTCACCCCATCCTCTGCTTACACCAATGTCCAGATGTCCCCTGCCACACTGAATCAGAACCCACTCTAAGCACCTCATTTTCCTTGACAGCCTCTGTAAAGCCCCGCTTTCCAAATAAAGTCACGTTCTGAAGCACTGGGCCTCAGGGCTTCAACACAGGAATGTTGGGGAGGCACAGTGAAATCCAGGATACATCTTTCCACTGAGGATTGGAAGAAGCGCACCAAAGCTCTGGGAATACTGCTGTCACAGAGAAACCCAGTAGCTCTTCACCTTCTGATTGCTTCAGCTTTCATTTGGTTTTCAGAAGCCCAGATCCCCAGATGCTTCTCCATTCTGCGTTCCTGAAATCAGTTCCCGATCCCCTCCCTGGGGCCCCTTTGCTGGTCCCTCTCTCCAAAAGCCTCGTTCCCAGGAATTTCCTGAGGCTCTTGTGTGCCACTTCCTCGCATGTGGATACAGTACCTCTGGAGGCTCTGGCTTGGCCAGGATGCCCACGGTGGCCCCCTCAGCTGCAGGACCCACGTGTGTGCCCCACCTTGGTCTCGCAGCTGCCCTCTCTCTGGCTCTCAGGACCTGACCTCTCATCTGATCATAGCCTACAATAGCAAACTCAATCAGTCCTTGCCTGGGTGGGCCCTACGAAAGAACTTGAGGTTCCCCCATTACAGAACATGGTGACAGGGACCCTGAGACCTGGGGACTGGAGAAAGGCTTAGTCCCCACAGCTGGGATTCCCATGTGCATGGAAAGTGTGATGACCCCACGCAAGCGTCTTCCTTTCCTCTTCCCTCTGCAAGCACCTGGATTCCGACCCACTGAGGAAGGCAGCACAACCCAGGGAAGAGGCCACGGGCTCCTCCCTGTACAGCCGAGCTCGAGGTGTGGTGGGTGGCAAACCACGTGAGCACTGTGGGCCTCAGTCTACCCATTTGCCAAATGCTGCTAATCGCATGCATTTTCACACCTCTCACAATTGCTCCAAATGCAGGCTCCAATACAGAAATGAACGGGGTTGTGTTCTCTTATTCGTTCATTTAACCCTGGAATAATGAACGTCCAAGAGAGGTTCGTGCTGGGGTGGAGCCCCAGGGAATGTTCTCTGAGCCCTCCATGCCTTTTCTAACCTCATCCCAACAATTTTTCTTGTTTCCATGAAAGAAAACCCAATACTTCATTTAGCAAATTAACCTCCATCGTTAGAAAAGATTTCTTCAGAGACACAGGGAAGCTGTCCGGGTTACGTCAAAACACAGTTCAGCAAGCGGAGGCCAAAAGCCAATCTATTGGAAAAGCAATCTGGATTCATCTGCGCACGAGATTTATCCTTCAGAGGAAAGGAGGCAGGGCAAGGAACTGGCGAAAGCTCACAGATCTATGCTCTTCGTCCCTCTGAACTGTGAGTCTGCACTCCGTGATCCTGAGTTCAGAGGGGCCAAACGTGTTCTAAGCAAAACAGTAATCGTCATATAGTACCCAGATGAAGCGGAAGGAGTGTTAACCAGCGCGGCCACGGGCGGTCGCCTGTGTTCACCAGGCATCCACGCCTTGTTTCCAAAGCACTCCATATGCTACATTAACTCCAGCCTCCGAGTACGATTTCTACTCAGACGTGAAATAATTGCTCTTCTAACAACTTGTGACAGCAGGGAAATGCCCGGTATTAATACTGACACGTTTAAATTCGTCCTAATGTGCATTGTGAGTGACTTCCCTGAACAATGTGGCAACTCTTCAAGGTGCAATCTCTCCCCAGTCCGAAGCCAAATTTAATCTACGCTACAAATTAGAGCTGGAGGAGTAATTGATGCCTCCCTGCGTGCGGGAGCTCTGCACATCTCCAGTTATATTTATTACACGGGCTAAATGATAGAAGAAGGTGCTTGGGGGAAGACTTGGAGACGGAAAGAACTGTTCTGGCCACTCCAGCTGCTCCTCTAGCCGGCTCCTGCAGCCTTGCCATCTGGCTAGACCGGCGACTGTCTGCCGTTCCCCTTTCTGCAAGTGTTCTGCCAGCTGTAGACATGTGGTCACATTTGTAGCCGCATCCAGATTTGGGGATGGGACTCGTCTGAGCCAGGATATTTGAGCTCATGCACTAAAATGCAAAGAGTTTCAAGGAGGCTGACGACTGCAGAGATGTTTCTGCACCATCCCCCAGTTAAGCATCCTTAACAGCCACATGATACAGACCAGGGCTCCCAAACCACAGCTGGCACTGGAATCGCGAAGGGCCGTTCCCAGGACTTGTGGGTCTGAGCTTCAGATTTCCTTAATCTGGAGGTCTTGGGTGGGAGCAGAGACTCTGCCCCTTCCCCATCCATCCTGATCAGCCCTTTGGAGCAGGCAGCCCCCTGCACACCCTGACCTTCGCCTGCTCTATTATAACAGGGAGAACCCTCTTCCGGTTTGCTCAGCCCATTTGGCGGCTCCGGGATGTGCAGGTATGCAGTTTCCTGACTGTTCTGCAGATCCACCCTTGTCCACGTGCCCTTGGCGCTCCCTTTATAATGAGCTTTTTCTGCATCTGGGCTCGGCACGGTTTTCTCATGAATTTCCCCTTTCCTTTCGGGACCTCATGAAACGGTGCCGTCAGAGCTGGGGCAGCCGTGCTAAGCCACTCAGTGTGCGGGAAGGTTCCAATCTGGGTTTGAACCCAGGAGGGCCAATACCACACCCGTCTCAGCAACCAGGGACTCCGGGGGCCTCTGTTCTCAGGGTGCAGTTGCTTCCACCTCGCCAGTCAAGCGCGCTGGCAGCTGGAGTAGTGCGTACCTCCTGCTGGCTCTCTACCCTCTGGGACGCAACATTGGCAGGACAGACAGAAACGTTCCAGAGACTCTGGATTTCATCTAGGGGACCTCCTCTCTGGTGTCAGCTCCTCCTCCTCCTCCTGCTCCTCCTCCTGCTCCTCCTCCT
>PVKS010025314.1:0-30009 GCA_004027875.1 Aplodontia rufa
TACAATCTAATACTTTTTTTAGAGTTATAATGGGAAGGGGAAGGGAGGGATAAGGGAGGGTAATTGGGGGGGGCACTCCTGGGGATAATTGCAATATCCAGAATATATACACATTTTATACACATTTTATATTATTTTGTTAAACTCTTGTAAGGTTGCTCAAAAATAAAAAAAAATTAAAAAAAAAAGAGAGCCAGGGAAAGTCAGAGAGAGAGAGAGAGAATCAATTTTATTTAGTTTTTAATCTGGTTTTCCTTGTGCCACACTTAGTTGTTTGTGGTACCGGTGTTTGAACCTGTGTCTTCACTCATGCCAGCCAAATGATACCCCTGAGCCACTGCTCCAGCCCAATTTTTTTTATTTTTAAAGAGAGAGAGAGTAAGGAAAAGAGAGAATCAAGTTTATTTTTTAGTGTGGCCTTTGTTTATCCAACACTCAATTGTTAATGTGGTGGTGGGATTTGAACCCAGGTCCTCGCACATACCAGGCAAGTGATCCAACCACTGAGCCACCACTCCAGCCTCCACTGGGATTTTAGATTCTTTCTCTGGTAAAGTAGTTGACAAAAAGGTAGACTTTCAGATGCATACACATCAAAATCCCAATAAATTCATTCTTTGAACTTTGTAATTTGTATATTAGTAGGGGCATTATTGTGGCAAGTAGGAAGAAGGGGAGGTAAAAATACTTAAAGCAGTATTATTTTATTTTGTTCACAGAGAAGTATGACTATACAGTAGTATATAGCTAAATTATAGCAAGAATACTCTCTAAAGGATAACCTCAGCCTTTGTTTCTTCCTGAGCAACTTATTTCAAGTACAAGCTGAAAAAAAGTCTGTGTAAAGTGACAAAGTGTGACTGAAAACAAAAGACTAAGGATATGGCACTTTGATGGCAATTAAATCAAATGGCCTCTTTTTGAATCAAAAATTGACTTTTAACTTTGTGACATCTTTGAGTCTCAGAATCCCCATGTGTAAGATGCAGGATGGTCTAATATAAGTAATTATTCCATAGGATGCATATTTTATTCCATAGGATGTTGTATTTCATTGCATAATCATCAGAGATTTGATGCCATTTTTTTTTCAAAAAAGTGGGTGTTACCATCATGTGAAGATTTTTTTCTTAATTGTGCTATTGTTACTTAACATTATTTATAACTAATTTGGGGCAAGATTAGTATGAATGGAATATTTATGACTATTCTTCAAAGTACAGATAGTCCAAGTAGGTATGCATCGTTTCTTTGTGACAATTTAGCAAACATTTTTACTGCTCTTAAAAAAATAAGTTAATGGGACTGGAATTGGTGCCTCGGCCATTACAGCGCTTGCTTTGCATGTGCAAGTCTGCGTGTTTGAACACCAGCACCATTGATTCCATCTTTCTCTCTCTCTTTTAAAAAAAAAAAGTTAACATGTTAATTGTCATTGATTTGTACATTGTAGTAAACATATAATATTTTGAGAATTACATCATAAGGTAATTCATATAAAGCCTTTATAATACTATCTCACCCTTGGTAACCAGTCAGTAAATACTACTAAAAATTTGTACATCTTTTATTTCAAACTGAAGGTTTTTTATGTAATACCAAATTTGTGCAATACTTACCTTGGTTCCTGGAATTAGTGGTCAGTGGAAAAGGTGCTCTTCTCTGAGTTCTTTCTCCCACTATAGCAATGCCCAAGAATTGAAAAATTGAGTGGACTGGAGGAATCAACTCACGAATTTGACAGGGGGTGCATTAGTTGGTATTTTGTCTCTGTGAACAAAATAGCAAGAACTTGGAGGAGGAGAAGTTCATTTTGGCTTACAATTTCAGAGGTATCAGTCAATGGCTGGCCAGCTCCGTGGATCTGGGCCTGAGGTGAGGTAGAACATCATGGCAGAAGTTCATGGCAAAGTAAAGAAAGCTGTCCAGCCTATGGAAACTGGGAGAGAGAGAGAGAACGAGAGAGAGAGAGAAAGGGAGAGAGAGAGAGAGAAGCCATAGACAACAAGTTGCTGTCTGCAAGCTCATATCCCTAATGCCTAATGACCTTCTTCCTTCAACCACATCCATTTATCTACAGTTATTACCCAGTAGTCCATTCAGAGTATTAATTCATGCAATATATTAATCCACTGAAGAAGTTATAGTTCTCATAATCAATCATTTCTCCTCTGGACATTTTTGTACTGTTTTTTTCTTAATGAGCGTATTCATTCTCTCTTTTTTTTTTTTTTTTTTTTTTTTGGTACCGGATATTGAACCCAGAGGTGCTTAACCACTGAGCAACATCCCCTGCAATTTTTTTTATTTTTTTATTTTTATTTTGAGGATTTTGAGGCAGGATCTTTCTAACTTGCTTAGAGACTTGCTAAATTGCCAAGGCTGGCTTTGAACTTGCTATCCTCCTGTCTCAGCTCCCTGAGCCACTGGGATTACATGTGTGCCACTGTGCCCAGCGTAACACATGAGTTTTGGGGTGACATTCCTAGACCTAAACCATAACAGGGTGGGATGAGAAGCTGCAGCTTCAGTGTGCCAACAGAAGACTACTTGACCAAGTAATGGAAACCTCCTGGGCAAAAGAAGAGAAGGACAAGGGTATTTAAGACTGAGGTTGGGAGGGTAGGCTCTCTGTGTCTGTTTGTTGCTCTTTCTCAAAACAAAATTTCTGCAATCATCATGACAAGAAGTAGTTTCAAATTTTTTAAGGGTATATGCTGAATTAGGCTCTTACCCTCATATAGAGACTGTGAGAAATGTGTACTATCTTTTTTAATGACTAAATTTCAAAGGGATGTTTCCAAGGTCCTTAAGAAAGATTGGTTTGCTATAAAAGTTTGTTGTAATGTAATGGGAAGAGGTGCTTCAAAAAGATTTCCCTTTCAAAGAGTCAGAGAAATATTTATAACAATTTTTTAAGGTAAATGCTCTAAGAAACAGGAGAGGAATAACTGTATGGGTAACCCATCTGGATTCTGTAAGAATCATGAGAGGGAGGCCAGGAAACTTTTTAAAATTCAGTCAAATATTGAGACCATCTTGGTCAACAGAAAGATGTTTGGTGCCAGAAAATGTTAAAGGGAGGTGTAACAGAGTTTCCGTAAAATCTAGGATATTAGGCCTTTTACACTTATCAATATTTTTGTATGTGATTGACCTTAACAATATTCAGTCAAATATACTTTAAATTATTAGACTTTTTTAAAATATGGAATTCCAATTAAGTTCTAGAACATTAACTTAGTAGAATGGAGTATAAATGATGACTTGAAAATATTTAAATATTATTTAATTGCTCTATGGAGAAAAACAGTGCCCTGATAACAGAGAAAATGAAAATGAAGTAATATTTGAAGTAACTTTCAGGTCTAATTGTATAAAAGAAATACCTTCTTATCTGTCAAGTCCAGTTAAATAGTCACTGTGTCTGTTGGAGGGTCACTTTCCTCATGTCCCCTAGCATGTGCTCCCTCTCCCTCCATATATTCCTGCTTGCCTTCATCTGGTGACATTGATAGCTCCTCCCTCTTATGTTTGTTCTTTGTCTCAATGCAATGGGAACTTCCCTAAAGCTGGAATTCATCTCAAATTCATCTGGATTCCTTGGCCAACAATCCAGATTGCAGTGGCATTCAGTATTAACCTTCTGTACCTTTTAGGAACCAGAACCTGGATAGAAAACCTGCTAGTTTTCTTTGCTTGGCAGCCCCCACCCGCTCCATTGATACAGTGTCCAGTTCCCTGTTTTCTTTGATTTAGTACAGAGATAAACCATCAAGTTGAAATCCTCAACAAATATCCCAACATAGAACGAAATGCTACTTTTATTTTCTTTTAGGGATACCTAATCTTTATAAATTATTCTAATGAAGCCACTTCTCTTGGTTTTAGGAGTCTGGGCTATAGATAATCACTATTGAATTCCATGCAAAGCCAATTTTCAGTCCTCTCCTTTTATTGACTAGAATAAAGTAGTTGGGAAGCACTAAATTTCTAGGTGGCTCTTTGAATAGTCCTGCTGCATTTGGCTTGATTTGATTGAAGGCAACTTTCTATACTTAAAGTGAGAAGAGGTAGTGCATTTTGTTCTCAATTCAGGGCTTATATTCTTGAAAAGCAGAAAGAGTAACAATATATGTGATTGCATGTAAAATATTTTCCCACATGATTATCGAAGGTATTAAGTCAAATACTGTGTGTTAGGACAAGTGCTTGGAATATTCTAGATATTCAACAAAAGCTACAATGATCATGTTTTCCTTTGCATCTTGAAATGATCTCTGGTGCTTGTCACATGATCCTATTCAGATTATTATACATATCTCAGTTTGGCATTTACTAGTTCCTCTCTCTGTCAACAACTGGTAGGTAAGTATCAACATGTATGCCTTCCTATGTCTGTCATATGTCTGTCTATATATTTTTTTTGTAGGTTGTTACTTTCAAGTTAGAGGCTCATGTAATAAAGTGTCTTGAGAGGAATTCTACGTAAGCCTATTCTCTTCTTTTAAACACCATCTACAATCTCACTAGAACTATTTTTTTTCACCATGACTTTTATCATTTTTGTCTTTCACAATGTTTTATCCTTCTAATCACATAAAACAAACTTTCCAGATTTTCTATTAAATTTTCTCTTCTGCAATGAATTTAGGCACATAATGCATTTTTATCAGTTTTTATTATGAAACAAATGACATTCTTTATTTTTGCTTCTCCTTGTAAATGGCCAAGTCACCCTTGTACTCTTGTGAGTGGACCATGGTGATAATCCATGAACTTGTTTCCCTTGGATAATTTTTTTCCCCATCTCCAAGTCATACTGAAAAGTATTTCTCTAACAAATCCTCATTTCTTAATCATTATCTTCACAAAATCACTCTCATGAAATAAAGGACACTTTAGGAAAGGATCATCATGGCCACTTGTGGCAGAGCTGAGTGAATACTCTCTCCGTGAATGTGGGATGCCGTGGTGGGAGAGGTGTGCCTTACTGGGAGGTGGGTAGACGGCAAGATTTCTCCCCAAATTCATTACCATCCAGGGAAAGAAGTTTAGTGACATGGAGCCATGGATGATTTGAAAGTACAGGAAGTCCCAATTAATAGTTTTCCAGTGCCACCTACCCAGCTCTGGTGGTAGATAGGGAATCTGCCCCGTAGGGGAGGAAGCTGTGTGCACTTAAATAAACTCAGACAGTGAGCAGTGAGCTCTCAGCAGAGCCTGGGCATGGAACTTTGGTGCCCCAGGGCAGCAGCAGTAACAGAGGGACAGTTTTAATACACACAGACTGGAGTCCCCTGCATCTCATTGCATGAAGAAGCAGGGTGGCACCACCATTTTGAAACAGTACAGGAAACCATTTCATGAACAGTGAACCTAAAACCACCAGATACAGACAGGAATAGGGAGTGCAGTCTGGAGGAGGGGCTCAGATCCCCAGTGTTTTTACTGTCTATCCTGGGGGCTGTGTGGGCCTGGTGTACCCTCCTTACTGGTCCTGTGACTCACTTTTAGAGATTTCCTGCTCACCCTCTTATGCACCTGATCTGTGGGTGGAGTCAATGTCCAGGATTCTGCTCAATAGGACCTAACACCCTGGGGGGGGAGGGTTAGGTCTTCAGGTTCAACAGATACTTCCTGAAATTCTCAGGTGGGACAGAGGCTAGTGTCAGCCTCAGGGACCTATGAACCAAAGGGGCAGCCTGAATTCAGTGCTTTCCTCTATTTCAGACCCTGAATTCTTTAAACAGAAGCAGTCCCATAGGTCCTGGGCACTATAAATGGGACTGGGCTTCCACCCCCTCTAGTGGTTGCATTTGAGACCTCCACAGACACTGGTCTAGCTGGGCTGGTGTCTCCTTCCCACCTGTCTCCCCTTGCTGGGGTTGTGACTGCCTCACATATAATCTCTTGGGGCAAATGGTGACCTCAAGACACCTAAGAGTGGGGTGATGATTGTCCTGGGTGTGCACAGTTCAGGCTGGCCACTCTCTTTGGAACAGCAAGAGTCTCTTACAGCTGTATCAGGACTCAGAAGACTCCTAGTAGCTCCTGGGTTCCTGACTGAAATGGGACAAGAGTTAGGGCCGGCAGACACTAAACTGTCCAAAGGTGCATCTCAGGTGGCTCTGAAGCTTGTTCTTACAGGAAGCAGGGAAGGTGAGTGTTTGCAACCCTCCTACAGGAGAAAATTACTGGGAGGATTTCTGGGAATCTGACTGTCAGCTGAGATCTTCAAAAGTCATTCCCTCCAACAAACTCAACTGTAAAGTGACTCCACCTAGAAGTCAGCTATGAACACATACCACAACTGTAAATTTTGACTGTGGTGGTAACATTTCATACCCTTCCCAACCCCCCCTTTTTTCCTTTGTTGTTGTTTTTGGAATAGGTGTTCCTTTGTATATGTATTTTTTTTTGTTTGTGTGTGTGGTTTATTGATTTTTATTGTTGTGGTGATTTGTTGTATTTGTCTGTGTGTCCATATTGCTTGGGTTCGACCTGTGGCAGTCTGCAAAATTGCAAACCAGTCTTCAGCATCTTTGGGCTGAAAAGACTCCCAGTCTTTACTATCCCCTTCTTCCCTTTACTCTGTCAATTCCTAAACTGTATTCTGATCTCTCTCATTCTCCCTCAAAGTCATTACCCCACTCGTGCCCCATTTTTATCTTTTCCTTATTTCTAGCAGAATAGCCTATATCATCTGTACTACCGTGTACCTCTATATCCTAATTCAGAAGTTCCACACTACCTGCCTACCTTATTCCCTTTGCTCTGTAGACTTTTTTTATCATCACCTACAGAGGTCCTGGTAAACTGAAGTGAAAGCCATACTTGGAAACGGGTGTTTGCTTGCTAACCAAGTATAGTGTAGAACCCTCATAGAAGAAAACTGGTAATTCAATTGCTCTTGTAGGTTCTAATCAATATTGTAACAGCTACAGTTGACATTGTCGGTTCTATGCATTGACTACACCACTGACTTCTACCCCCTATCCCGTGAGGTACTGGAAAACCTAAAGGTCCACAGTACTTCACAGACTGGGGTGTCAGCCACTGAACTGTGTTACCCAGCCCAACTAAGAAAGAGATAAAAAACTCAGTTACCATCAACAAAGCCCCAAAGAATTATTCAATATCAGACCTCAAGCCACACTCCCTGTAACTGAAAATGAGGGAAAAAAGGAAACAATCCTTTACCTCAATCCCTCAGTTCTCCATCCAAGGTGTCCATGGTCAGGGTCCTACATGAAAACCTAGAAAAATGTATCAACAATATGATTAGTAATTCAATCAAAGAATTAAAAAAGTTTTAAGGAAAAGTATAAGAGAATTTCAGGAGATGAGAGACCACATATACAAGGAGGTAGATATTCTGAAAGGAGATGTGGCACAGCTTTTAGAATTGATGAATACTGTCAACCAAATGAAAAGCCCATTGTAACATACTCATACCAGAGTAAACTCAGTAGAAAATAGAACCTCAGCACTTGAAGAGTGAACAACAGACAATGAAGACAGGCTGAACAGTGTTGAGTTCAAGGAGGACAGACAAGAAAAGAAGCTTCTTGAGCATAATCAGAACTTCCAAGTAGTATTTGATGAGATGAGAAGAAATAACAAGAGAATAATTGGGATTGAGGAAAACATTGAAAACAAACAAGGGGGATTAAGAACCTTCTAAGAGAAATTACCAAGGAGAAATTCCCCATATCAGAATTGATGGAGAAAATCAAATTCAAGATGCCTATATGACATCAAACTGACCGAATGAAATGAGAGCATGGAATGATATTTTTCAAACTTTGAAAGAAAACAATTTTCAGCTAAAGATACTATATCCTGCAAAACTCAGCTTTAAATGTGATGGGGATATTAAACACTTCAATGGTAAATTGAAGCTAGCAAGGTACATCAAGCTAGCAAGCCTGTGCTACAGAAAATTCTCAAGGCCATACCTCATTCAGAGGAACATACAAACAACTTCCAAAACCCTTAAACAGAAGAAAGTCAATCATCGCAAAACACATTAAAAGATATCCAAGATGTCACAAAACACAGCAATAGTCACAATGCCAGGGACCCAGATTTACATATCTATTCTAACACTGAACGTGAATGGACTCAATGCCCCAATCAAAAGACACAGATTGGCTTACTGGATCAAAAAACAAAACCCAACAATACGCTGCCTACAGGAGACACACCTCACAAACAAAAATAGACACAGACTGAAGGTGAAAGTTTGGCAAAGTGTCTACCAGGTTTGTGGCCTAAAAAAGCAAGCTGGTGTTGCGATCCTTATAACTGATAAAATTAATTTTGACCAAAATCTAGTCAGAAAGAATGATGAAGTTTCACTATATCATAGTAAAATGAACAATTCATCAAGAAGACACAACAATAGTTAACATTTACAGCACTAATTACAACCCTCCCAAATGTATGGAAAAAGCACTCTAGGACATTAAAACCCTCATCAATCTCAACATAATAATACTGGAGGATTTCAATACACCATTATCAATAATAGATCATCAAAGCAAAAATCAAAAATGGTAACTCTAACCTAAACAACTCTATAAATCAACTGGACTTAACAGACATTTACAGAATATTCTATTCCAAGTTGACTGAGTTTACCTTCTTCTCAGCAGCTCATGGATCCTTCTCCAATAGACCACATCCTACTCCACAAAGCTAACCTTAACAAATATAAAAAAAAATTGATAAAGTCCCATGTATTCTGTCAGATCACACTGGTATGATCTTAGCAATAAACAGCAAGAAAAACAACAGAAACTGCTCAAATACTTGGAAATTGAATAATACCCTCTTAAACAAAGAATGGATAAAAGAGGTAATGAGATCAGAAATCAAGAAATACTTGGAAACAAATGAGAATAATGAAATAATATATTGAAATCTCTGGGATAGTATGAAAGTATCCTTAAGAGGTAAATTTATAGCACTGAGTGCCTTCATCAAAAATCAGGAAAGAGCCCAAATAAATAAACATGTGCTCCAACTCAAATCTCTACAAAAAGAGAAACAATCCAATCCCAAACCTAATAGAAGACAGGAAATAACTAAGATCAGCGCTGTAATCAAAGAAATTGAGAACAAAAAAACAATACAAATTATTAACAAAACAGACAGTTTTTTTGAAAAAATAAATCAGATTGACAGACCCCTTGCCAACCTAACCAAAAGGAAGAATGAAGTGAAGCAAATCAACAAAATCAAAGATGAAAACAGAGATAACACCACTGACTCAACCAAAATCCAGAAGATTATGAGAACTTATTTTGAAAAATTATGCTTTGCCAAGTTTGATAATCTGGAAGAAATGGATAAATATCTCGACACACATAACATTCCCAAATTAACATGGGAGGACATTGAAATTCTAAACCAACCAATCTCAGATAGCAAAATCAAAACAGCAAAAGTGTGGTATTGGTATAAAAACAGAATTGAAGACTAATGGAACAGAACAGAAGATACCAAGATGAATCCCCAAATCTTTAACCATCTGACATTTGATAAATGGGGCAAAAGCATAATGTAGAAGGACAGCCTGTTCAACAAATGGTGCTGGACAAACTGGACAGCCATATGCAAACAACTGAAATTGGAACTTACCTCTCACACTGCACAAGAATCAAATCAAAATTGTTCAAGGATCTGGAAATTAAACCAACAATTATGAAATTGCTTGAGGAAAAAATAGGATCAACACTACTTGACATAGGTGTCAGCACTGCCTTCCTTAATAGGACACCCATAACACAAGAATTAAATGAATTGAAGAATAAATGAATGGAATTCCATTAAACTAAAAAGCTTCTGCACAACTGAAGAATTAGTCAAGAGTGTCAAGAGAAAACATACAGAATTAGAGAAAATCTTTTCCTTCTACATCTCTGACAGGGGCCTAATATCCAGAATATACAAAGAACTCAAAAAACTAAATACCAAAACCACAAATAATTCAATTAAAAATTGGACTAGGGAGTTAAATAGAAATTTTTCAATGGAGGAAGTCCAAAAAGCAACTAAATATATGAGAAAATGCTCTACATCACTAGCAATAAGAGAAATGCAAATCAAAACTTAACTGAGATTTTACCTCTCTTGTCAAAGTGGCAAAAATGAAGAATATGAACAATGACAGATGCTGGAGGGGTTGTGGAAAGATAAGAACACTTTTACATTGTTGGTGGGACTGCAAGTTTGCATAGCCACTCTGGAAAGCAGTGTGGAGACTCCTCAAAAAACTATGGCTGGAACCGCCTTATGACTCAGCTATCCCACTCCTGGGTACTTTCCCAAAAGAGCTGGAATCGGCATATTACCGAGATACAGCTTCATCAATGTTTATGCAGCTCAATTTACTATAGCTAAACTATGGAACCAAGCCAGATGCCTCTCACTGGACGAGTGGATTCAAAAACTGTGGTACATTTATACAATGGAGTTTTACTCTGTTTTTAGAGAGAACAATATCATGGCATTTGCAGCCAAATAGGTGGAGATGGAAAAAATTATGCTAAGTGAAATATCCCAAACTCAGAAACTCAGGGGCTGAATATTTTCTCTCATGTGTGGAAGGGAGAATACGATCAGAAACAGACTGAATGTAGGATAAGCTAATAGTAATCTCAACATGGGTGAATTTTTACATGAACAGGGGAACCTTGCCTATGATACTGGGGAATGAAGGGAGAGAGGGTGGGAATAAGAGGGATATCAAGACAACTGGAGGGAGGGAGTAGGGGGTTTATCAACCCAGTGGGGAACATTTGATTTCTATAAGAAGCCCAACAAAAATGGGAGTTGAGTAGGGGAAACATGGGATTGCGGGGAGGAAATCATGAATTGGCATCAGTCTTGGCTTGCTCTGTCTTTATGCATGTGATCATGATTATGTGTCAACAACTCCCTCCTATATGTATGATTATGTTGAACAAATTTTTTAAAAAAGGACACTTCAATAACTCCTTTTTCTTTCAAAACAAGTTCAAGTTTCTTGATACACCATTCATAGAATCAAATATCTATGATTAAGCCTCCAAATATCCCCTTGAAATTTTCTGCTTCAGCTAAACAGATCTACTTAATTTCCAAAATGTAACTTGCTCATCTATATACAGAATATATTCTTTTTTACTTCTTCACTTAAAGGCTACTATTTCAATAACCATTATGAATCAAAAAAATGTTCAAGGCAACACCATTCTGTAAATCCAACATCATCCAGTGTCTGATATATTCCTTTTTTGTTTAATAACCCTGAAATTTCTGACAGCTTAATATATTGTAGAGCCTTGTAATTTGTTTTGCACCCATTATTTCATTTGATGATTTGAAAATAATTAAGAAATAAGTATTACATCCACATGTTTTGGATAGAAACTTAGACTTGGGATATTTCAAAATACAATCAAGTTCTTTGCATACCAGGTTCAGGATTCGAACAATGATGTACTGATTGGGAAATCCTTTTATTTTCATTTTCGTATGTTGAGATATTTGAGAGTTCAGAATTAATGGGGATGAGAAAAAGGAGCTTTGATTTCATGAATATAATAATTTTTCAAAGGACAATTGAGAACTGAGGGCAAATGGAAAGTGCTAAGGAGTAAATAGGTACTAATGAAATAAAGTAATGAAGGTACTTAATCATTTTGCATTATTTTATTTCCTTTATAGAATTTTTAAAAATACCTAAATGGATTCCATGTAGTTGCCTAATAGTCTAAAGGAAAAATTAAAAGAGTCTGAATGAAAAATAAAAGGGCTTTTCAAGTAAAATCAAACTATGCTAAGAAATATTCTGCAGATGGCCATTTTCATGAAGGATATTATATAGTTAAGATGTATTCTTGTTGAGGTAACATCAAATAGCAGCATGCCACAGATAATAAAATTATGTATTGCATAATATATAGATAAGCCTCTTTCTTATGACCTTTGTTTTACATTGTCCTTTTTTTGCCATAGAATCATTAATAAGTATAATTAAGAGGGAATTGAAATTCATGCAAGTGTGGCTAAATCATTTCTAGAAAAATCAAAAAGGGCCATAGCCATTAGGGTTTAAAATTAATGTGTACATTTTTCTTATTAATAATTATACACATTTAAGACAACCATTACTCCCATAATGTGAATTTAATGAGGAAAATATATGGGAATATAATAAATTTTCTTTCTGTTGAATTAACAAGCTCTTTCACTAATGTTTAATGTAGGTATCATTAATAGGGAAAAATCAATTAAAGTCAAACACAAAATTGAAAATTAAAAAATAACTCACACATAGCATATGGTCATCAGAGTGTTAGAAAATAGAATACAGGCTCCTGCACTACAGTGGCATGTCATAAATAATATGGTGACTGAAGCTGTATTCCACAAGTCTTACATCTATTTCCATGCCATTTCCCATAAAGCCAACATAACACTGTGAAACTAGCATTGAGCAACATTTTAATTTTTAAAAATTTTGAAATAATGTCAGGCCAGAAAAACCATAAATATAATACAAATAAGTCTGATACAGCTGTCACCCAGCTTCCCCAAGCATTAACATTTTAATACCTTTGGTTTCTTATTCTTTGTCTTCCTCTCTATGCATAAACAATATTTTCTAAATTATTCTAGGAAACTTAAGACATCAAACCCTGTATAATTTACTGTATGTTACCTAATAATAAGAATATTCTTATACCTAATCACAATGAAATAACAAAAATAAGACCCCTGAATTAATACTATTTTTTCTTAATGTACATACTTATTAAAATTGTCCTTAGAAATATTTTTAAATTAAAATTGTATATAATTTTGTATCTTTGTATGTTTCTGGGAAATTTTAAAGCATCAAAATGCTGAATTTTTAAAAGTTGACTTTCATTTTATCTTCTTTCCTGAGAAGCTCTTGGAGTAAATTCCTTAGAGTCATTTTAGTTTCCCCTTATCTCTGACTTATACCTTGGTTTATATAATTCATAATCTTCGTTTCTGTATGAGTCATTCATTCACATTCTTCCCCCAAATCCAGAGAACTTCCAGATGCAAAGATAATGGCCTGAACATGCACATGCTGACACCTAAAAGCAAACACAGGAATAAATAATGCATACATGCCTAACATGTTTAATTTACAAAGTTAGACCTGCGTTTGTTAGGTTATGAGCCTGCTGACATTCCCACCACAAATTTTTTTTTTTTTAAAGAGGGAAGGACAGTGAGAGAGACAGAGAAAGAGAGAAACAACTTTATTGAGTTTTTCACATGGCCTAAGTTGCTCCAACACTCAGTTGCGTACATGGTGCTGGGGTTTGAACCCAGGTCCTCGTGCTTGCCAGGCAAGCGCCGAAACCTCTGAGCCACCGCTCCAGCCCCTTCCCACCACAAATTTTTAACAAGATGGTGGAAAGCCTGGAGACTACATCAAGTTCCTTAGAACAGAGGTGCAATAAGATGGAATATGTTCAATATAGAATATTATGTATTCTCAGTTGAGTTGCCCTGAAGTTCTATAGAAATGGAATACAGGATACATGCTGAAGTAGAAAAACACATAGTGAAAATGTTCCACAAGAGTAGATTTTAGTGACTTTTTAAATAGAAAGCAAGGTATTTGTATTTAGTGCATTGCAGTATGGACACACAGATGGCAGTAACTAGAGCTTAATGTCTTAAAATATGGATAAATGTAGTCTTGAATGAAGAGAAAACTAACTTTATTGTTCTTTAATAGTTTTGTGTGCTTTCTAAAGAAGGTTCACTTTAGAGCTACTTAAAGTAAGTATTTAAAAATAGCAAACAGTACAAAAACATTAAAATATTTAGAATATTATATTTTTAAAAATCAATTGCATATTCTCACCTGAGGGAAACCTTTTATAAAAAATGTTTGTATTTCCAGTAAAGTCTCAGAGCAATGAAAACCACATGAAAAACTCAATAAAAATTATGCCTAGATTTTTTTCTCTCACTGTCCCTCTTTTTTAAAAAAAAAAGTTTTCATTAATATGTACTACATAAGATTTACTTAAGAGCACACAATAGTAAAAAAAGTGAATTATATGTGCAATTTCATGCAAATATTAAACCTTTCAGAGATTACACAAATAAATTATAATATATGCTTACATTTTTTGCAGTTTTAATTTTTTTTAATTACAATTGTTGATTTATTGACTCAGGTTACTACATGGTCAAAACAATCTCTTAAACAAATGAAAATGATGTAGCTCAAATATTTTCTATATACACTGTTATTTAAATGGCTAGAAATACTTTTTTCAAGTAAAAAGTTGTTTACTATCGTACAACTTTTTGTAAGACCATTGACATCCAAAATGTCTTTCTACCTCCTCTGAAGGAATCCATTTCTGTATGCCTGTTTTGTTTTTGACCAATGTTTAATGACATTTAAATTCAAGGAACATTTTGTGCTGAGATTTGGAGGACAGAAATAAATCGGTAGTTATTGCATTTAAGCTCAAAATGTTGAAACAGGTGTTTGTGGCTCTCATGCCTGGGCTTGTGTACTGGCTTATGGTGTGGGTGGCAGCCAGTGCTCTACCTTGCCCTGGTGGAATTCCACTAATTCTGGTTTAGCTTTGATTAACACTGTGATGAAGGCAAGAGCTCTTCTTGCAGGGTGCCTATGGATGTTTGTCTATCCGTTTAGTTTCCAGGCAGCTTGTGCTCAAGGATTCCAGATCCTATTCTTGGGTTTAAATTTACGTTTACTCTACCCATTTCATACTTAACCTTTCTTTCTCAACTGTCCTCATGTAGTTCTCAGGCTCCCACAATGAGAGCAAACAGTCTTGCTGGAGTTAAGAAACATTCATAACAACTTATCTGTTCTTTTTTTTCTGATCGAACCTTAACTAATCCAGTCATCATGATCATAGCAGTAATTGATAAATCAGAAAAACAAAACAAAATATAATCTGACATCATAAAGTGAAATGAAATCAATGTTCCAAGACATCTTTTCAAATATTTTACTGTCATAAGAATCTTCATTTCATGACAACTCAAAAGTGCCAATAATTAACCCATAATTTCTTAGCTCCAAAGTAATAATTCCTGTTTCCAGGACTGGAGTTCTATGAATGCTAACTCCCCTTTGTTGTTTGGAATCCGACTGCATTCTACAAATTGCAGGTGCTAAAGGGCAGTGTATGGCAAGAGAAAGAAGGATTTGCTTTTCTTGTCATGTTGCCTTGGCAATGTTCTGGCAAAAGCAGTTGATTATAGGAGACACCTTCTTTAGTGAAGCCCAAGTCAGTTTACCCAAACCTCCATAAGGTTCAGTCATCCACCTACCCCGCAGAGGACTGAGTCCTCCTTCTATTGGGACTCCCCCTCTTATCTGCTGAGACACTTAAAACCAAACAAACAAACAAACAAAAACCCCAGATTTTTGTCCTTAGAATGCAATCTCTGTGAAGTCTACTGTCATCTACGCATCTGTCTCTTCTTCAAGCTGCTTGATTCCTTCTCACAATCCTAGGGATAGTATCTAGCTTTTTAGTTCTCTCAGCGATATATTTTATTTTCAGCATTTCAACACCTGTTTAGCTAGTTCCTATGTAAATTATCTCTGTTGACAAAAAGCACTTAAAGTGCTTTTTGAATTCCCAACTATAGCTTAAAAGATAGGGGACAAACACAAATTCTTTTTCATTAAAATACTTTGTCAAAAATATTTTGTATTATAATTTCATATACCATTTCATAAAATGTTTAAACACAAGCTACAGCTAATTATCTGCATATGTATAGAAACAGAATATTATGGTACGCCCATTATTTAGCCAGTTAACAAGTCACAATACTGGGATGAAGTAATGCAGATTTTTTTGCTGTGTTGCATATGATCATAAAATATGATCTTAGGATTTTGATGCTGATTTCTTCCTCTGGATTCCACTGTCAGAATTTATATATGTGCAGGCATTTTTTTAGCATGCATTTCATTGGTTGCCCTTTGCTCCAGTATCACTAATAAATACCTGTATTTACTCTTTCTTTACAACAATTGAATAATTATTCTATTAAAATGTTTTCTTTGAGCTTATACTTAGGTCTAAATAAGTAAATTATTACATACAACATTTTAAGTGTGTGTTAGACTACAAACAGCACTAATTTTCTATCAAAATATGATTCAAAATTCCAGATAACTTTAATTTTTATACTGGATGGTTATTTGCCTTGTTTGAGTTAATTGCTGTTTATGTACTTGTTATTTCTAGAAGATATATTTTCAACTGAGCAGTCTATATTTCGACACTTTTTCAAGGTGTTATTTTATGAATAGTTGCATCTGAACTTTGTATCAAGAAACCTATTGTGATATTTAGGTGTGACATGCTATCTCTAGGCTATTTTTAAATCAGAGAGGAGTTTATTTTTCATTGAATATTTACTTTTCTAGAAAGGAACTGTTGTCACTTTAGGATATGCATATGTATATATGTGTATTTTTTTGAAAGAAGTATGGAAGGGGAGGAAAGAGGGCTGGAGAAAAGAGAATGTGGAAGTAAAGCTGTGGCATTCAGAACTAAAGGGAAAATGTCAATTTAATCTGGGCCCTGGAAAACCATCTTTTAAAAGTTCAAGCATGCCCATATTAAAAAGCTGTGAACTTTAAATGGGTTAGATTGTTGATAATGTATGTACATTTAATTCTGACTCTTTTTCTTGGTGATTAGATTTTGGGTTTGGGCTCATAATTACTCCAAATTTTATAAATCAAATACTTGTAATTATGCATCTTGCTTCCTGGATTGTGGACCTGTTTAAAGTATTACAAACATCATCTCAAAAAAAGTCTTGAAGATGAGAGGTCATTTTTACAGCGGACTTCAAAGTAAAATGGGAACAGTTTCAGAAAGGAATTCAGACAAGAAGTACAGACAAATTGGGCCTGAAGATAGTAATGTAAAATGTTTAACATTCCATTTGTCCCAGATTTATTTTTCTGTTCTCACTTTCTCTTTCTCTCATCTCTCCATACCTGTTTATCTGTGTTTGTATGTGTGCGCATGAGTATGAGAAGCAATTTCTACTGACAGCAGCAACAATACATGGTCTTTAACCCTTATAATTCTATAATAAACTTTTATACCTAGCTTGTATTTATCCAGCTTTTTTGCTGATGTGAATAAAGTTACTGACAACATTTTTTTTTAAGAGAGAGGGACAGTGAGAGAGACAGAGAAAGAGAGAAACAACTTTAGTTTTTCACATGGCCTTAGTTGCTCCAACACTCAGTTGTGTACGTGGTGCTAGGGTTTGAACCCGGGTCCTCGTGCTTGCCAGGCAAGCGCCGAAACCGCTGAGCCACCGCTCCAGCCCCCCTAACAATTATTTTAGGATGCAAAGTTTTTTTACGGGCCCACAGTTTCAGAGGTCTCAATGCATGGAAGGCCAGCTTCATTGCTCAAGGTGAGACAGAGCATCATGGTGGCAGGTATCACTCCAGAGAGCTCAAGGCATCACATGGAGAAGTAGAGGAGAGAGAGAAACTCCGTGCCAGATACAGAATATGTACCCCAAAGGCATGCGCCCAATGACCCTGCTCCTTTAGCCACACCCTACCACACCCTACCAGTTACTAGTTAATCTCTATAAGAGGATTAATTTACTGATTAGGTTAAGGGTTTTATTGACCAGTCATTTCACCTCAGCCTTCCAAAATTGTCATACATGAGCTTTTGGGGGACAGACCTCACATTCAAACCATAACACTTGTATATAGCAACTTTTTTGAGAGATTATGCTTGGCTCTGTTTTGATCAAGCGGCTCAGTTTTGGAACAATTGCTGTTAACTGGAGAAACAGGCATTGTGTCTGGTTAAGTCTTCCTTATGTATCTTCCCTGAGGTCGAAGTACATATAACCTCTGTATCCATGTTGACTTTTCTGATGGTACAAAGATGTAAATGATTTATACTACCATGAGATGTAATTTGTAATACATAATATTGCATTGCCTTCAGAGAGTGAGTGAAAAGATAATTGAAAATAATTGGCTTTTATATTAATAAATGGGGTGTTATTCTTTTTTGTTTTCTATTTTGGTACTGGCGATTGAACCCAAGAGTGCTTTACCCCTCAGTTACATCCCCTACCCTTTTTGTTTTTTATTTTTGACAGTCTCTGTAAGTTGCCCAGGCTGGCTTTGAAATAGTAATCCTCCTGCCTCAGCCTCTGAGTCGCTGGGATTGCAGGTGTGTGCTACTGTGCACAAACTCAGTTATATAATTAATATTAGCTGCCCAAATTCCATTTTCCCAAGTTTACAGCTCTCATATAACATAACTACTACATCTGTGAGTGAAGGGTAATTCTGTTTAATGTTTCCATTTACACTAACTGAAATAATATTCTTTTGATTTTATAAATGTGCATGATGTAATTAAGTATAAGACTTCTAATACCTATTATTCCATTTTATGAATGTTACTGAAAAATTTTGTGCTATGGCTTAAGCACAGCCCATCTAACACAGTAACACTTGACTTAGAACTTGACAATCTAGATGGTCCCATTCATAAATTACTCATTTGGAAATATTTCATAAGGACAAATGAACTTGTTTAAGTTAACTGTAAGAGGCAGTTGAAATCCAGCCATGTCAAAATGATTTTCAAACTTCAAAGTTATAAAAAACTTTTTTTTACCAAATCCAAATTCCTTCAGCACTTATCATATAAACCATTGATTTAGTCTTAAAAATAACTACTTTTATCCTTCATTTCTATAGGTCACCTACAGTAGCTTTATTTAGACTATAACCTTTTCAAACTTCTGTGTGTTGAAGTACAAACCTGAACTAGCCCCGGGCATATGTTGGTCTAATATTGATGGTTTTTACTGTCCTCTCCTGTACAGAATATGCCACAGATGAGCTACATGCATAACTCCATCTCATTATTCTTTGTCAATTCCACCATGAGATATTGTCTTTCAGTCCTTTAATAAAGTTGCCATGTTTGTTTCCATAGGTGATTGTCATGAGTCCACAGGAAATCAATAGCTTATTTTGATAATTAATTAGTAATAGAGAACAATAATTACAGAATGCCCATTTAAGATAAGATGTCCTGAGGATATCCATGGCAAATATAGTTCACTAAGCATCCAATGGTGCCTTGGGTAGGGCACTTTTGAAGTTCATCTATAAGATTACAGAATATTCATATAATCATGTCAACACTCACCAATTTTTTTCCGAACTCTTCCCTTTTCCTATGTTGAGCTTGACATCAAAGTCCTTATGTACCAAAGACTTCATCATTGGATAAATTGTGGGAGGAGATCTTTATATTTTCCCAAGGGAACTGCTGTCAGAATATTTGAAGAATTTCATGTTCCATCTCAGAATTGTGTAGTAGGTTTGAAATTCTAGAATTCTTTTCTCCAAAATATTAGATGCCAAATTTAATAGATTTTATAGTTACAAAGTTCAATTACAACAGTTGTTGTAAGATTTGACTCTGTGATAGTTTAATGGGATGTTGGTCACAGTTTATTGGATATTTAAGAAAATAGATTTTTTTCCCTCAAGAATAGGGCAAATTGCCCTTATTATATTTATATTAGAATGATTTTCTATATATACACTTATAAAAATACATTTATCTACCTGTTATCCCATGCTATTTAAATTCCAAATGCAAAGCACTTAATATATTAATCAAGGTAATGATTTAAATAAAATGTTCCATAAGGAATTAGAAATATTTCTGTCATATCCCAAATTGGTACTTTTATGAATTTGCTAGCTTATCTATATTTTTCATAGATATAAAAATTTAAAAAGATAAGATAGTGTTTGACATTTAATCAGATGCCTAAATATTCGAAGCACAAATAGCTACTAGAAAATTGGTTGTTCTTTTCTGCATTGCAAGGAAAAAACTACTTACTCTGAACCTTGATTCAACTGCCAGAGATTTCCTCCAAATCAGTACATAACAAGAGGATTTCTCTTTGCAAATGTCAAATCCCAACTCATTTTCTTTTGAATCAACCAGCCTAGAAGCTTCTCGTCTCTTGACATCAATGGTAGGGTTGTGAAAGCAAACAGCTGTCCCTCTATTACTTTTTTTCATTACATGCTACAGACTGTCACTAGCTCTTATAAATTCAGATTGAATTGAACAGGCTGAAGAAGTTCAGTTCAGGGTCAGGCTCCCTGAAATAGCATGAAATTGTGCATGGCTGGAAACAGAGGGTTTAATCTTTGTGGCAAGGGTTAT
The DNA here is from genome assembly GCA_004027875.1 of Aplodontia rufa. NCBI lineage: Eukaryota > Metazoa > Chordata > Mammalia > Rodentia > Aplodontiidae > Aplodontia > Aplodontia rufa. The sequence continues at coordinate 20,307 of PVKS010025314.1, forward strand.
AAAACAGGATCATCTGTTCTTTTAACCATTACTCTTCCTTGAACTATTTGTAACTTTTGCTTATTGAAAGTAGACACTGACAGTTGGTTAAGAGGATGGGGGAATCATATAACCTACCTTTGGATGTGGGCTTGATTTTACTAAAGTTATGCTTCACTGAAATATTCAATAAATTGCAGTTACTCCTCACAGACTTAAAATTCACGAATCCAGGGTTACTGGAGTGTGCTTTGAAAGATTCAGTCATGCAAACTAGGGCAATATATTGATGCACATGTTGTACATACTTTAGTGACATTATTTCTGTTTGATTTGATGCTCTTTCTGTCCAGCAGTATTTTTCAACAAATCTAAAAATGTTCTTCTTTATAATTCACAATAAAAATTTTTTTTTGCAATATCAAGTGTAAATGCAACAATTTGTGTTTCAAGATAGCTAAAAAGGTATTGTGAAGCTAAATTATACTACAATAATTTTTGAAAGACTTTTATGAATTTTTTGAATAAATTAGTTATTTATTCAAAATTCTCAGTCTTGAGAATTTTCCATATTTGAAGAAAGTCATATCTGATTAATTTTATTTTTTGACATAATAATGAGAAAATAACATGTATTAAAAGGAAAATGAAGCACACAGATATGCTAGGTGCTGATTTTTTTAAGAGAGAGAGAGAAAGTGAGAGAGTGAGAGAGAATCAATATTTTATTTAGTTTTTCATGTTACTTTCATTGCTCTGACACTTTGTTGTATACGTGGTGCTGGGGTTCGAACCCGTTCCTCGTGAATGCCAGGCAAGCAACTCAAGAGCTGAGTCACCGCTCTAGCCTCACAGACAGCATTTTAAAAACTATATTAAGGTATACCATTTGACATCATCTTAATCCACCTTATGTTGAAAGGTAGAATGTTGAGACATTCATATTGTATTCTGTAGTTTTTGGCAACTTTAGGATGTATCTCAGAAAAGTAAATAATTTGGAGCTTATCCTTCATTTTACTAATTGCAGTTATATGTGGATCACACAGAAATACATGCACAAAAGATAGGGTCTCACCTGATTAGCTACTCGTTGTTTCTGGTTTGTGCTGCACCTGTATTTATTTTTTAGAAATCCATACAGAAGTGATATTTATGACTTTCATGTTTCTGAATTCATATACTGAATTTTTCTATATGTCTTATTTTTCATCTTTAATTTATTTTCTCTTAATTATGCACAGAAAATTAAATTAATTACACATGGTTTCCCATGAACATAAGAAAGGTTTAGATTCTAACTTCTCAAAATTCGGTCATAAATCACTTAGAACCATTCTAGATTCTATCTTAAGTGAGAATTCCCAAAGCTATCAATATTTTTACTAAAATAGAAACAATTTACTTCTAGAAATAAAAGCATGTGTTCTAACAGGCTGAACCAATGGTAATTTATTTTTAAAAGTTACAGGTTTTTTAGAAACTTTGGGGTGTTTACAAAGCCCAGGTGTAAGAATGCATGTATTCCCTCTTTGGGAAAACATTTTAGAGGGAATAAAAATAAAGTCTATGTTTTAAAAATGTTCAGACAGTGTGATCCATGTAGAAAAGTAGAAATAAGTATGTAGAAAAGTAGAAATAAGTATAGAGAAAAGAATAAAACAATCTGTCTTACAGTATCACAAGTTTGTAAATGAAAAAAATCTCATTCTGAAGTGAAATTAAGTCGAGTATATTTGAATTACCTTTTATGATATTTATTTTAATGTTTTATTTATATTGCAATTATATTTATATTGCATGCATAAATTTTATCTATACTTTCTCTCTTTATGAGCAATTTGAAGTTATAAATTCCTAATGTATCTGGATTGAATCTTAGGTGTAACATTTTCAATCTTTACCTATGTTTTATAAACAGTACTGAATTTATACCTTTCCTAAACAAACAAGAATTATCCAGTCTGTAGAAATGTGCAAAACTACACGAAACCTTGTGTATTTAAATCACAGTAATAGTACTGTAAGCCACTTTTTACTTTTTGATATTATATTTTCATTTTTGTTTAGTAGAAACAATTTGAAATATATGTTTAGTTTTGAAAATATAGTTGAATGAATTATATACTAAATTTTATTACATGGTAGCTATCTCAAACTCCTTGCAGATACAGTTTTAGAAGCACTTAATATTGAAAACTCTATCACTGATTTAAGTTATTTCCAAATGTACTAGTTGGATGTTTCTATTAGATGGGATCAATGTTATCACATAGTTTAAAATAGTTTATTTTGTTTTGCAGTCTTTGGTATGAAAAGTAAAGAAAAACGTAAGACAATTTTTATATTCATAGAAATAGTATAACAAGCTTAGGCTGACGGATCTGGGTAAAGTCTAGTTATGAAGGTAGGGGGAGGATGGGGAGGAAGAAGGTGGGCAATAAATACTGTTTGGTATATTTTATTCCCCTGAAAAGCTAAATGATAATTACATAGGCATTTAAAAGTAGAAAATTCCAAAAAAATTATATATGCATAAATACATTAATATCTGCAATGTGGAGGGCAAAGGGATGCAGTAGAGATACAAGAGCAGGGAGTGGGTGGGGGAAATCATGGCTAAGGTTTGGGCTCAAGTTAAATTGTCATTAGATGCACTTGTATGAATGTGTACCAATGAATTCCTTCACTGTCCAAGATTACTTTGCACCAATTAAAAAAAAAAGAAAAAAATGGATAAGGGCTCCTTTTATAACACTTTTATTATTTCTAATTTCCTAAGAACATTATTCTTCTAAAGAAGTGAAACTCTAAAAATGGAAAGCTTATCTGTTTTCTGTTTAAGTGATTGTATTTAATCACACAGAACCATGATTTTCAAAACATATTAGTCCCCTATGACATTGAAAGGTCAATTAAATTTTTTTGGTAAGAAGAGCTTCTGTGACAGTTTGAATCCTAATCAGTGATTGTTTTTTTCCATACTTAGTTTTCCTGAAATTACCAAAATTCATTCTGTACAGATATTGACAAAAATAACTGAACAGAATAATATGTGTTGGGTTGCTTAATATGAGTGAAAATTCATTTTTTGCTGGACTGTGCTGTGCAAAAATTTGCATGAATTTGACTTTTATAATCATAGGATTTTAGCAATTAAAATCTTTAGGAGTAGAATGTAAACATCTTCAAATTAAATAAGTCTTGATCGAAAGCCTAGCTTCTTGGGATACGACTTTCCATGTCACTCCTTCTGATATATTCTCCTTAAATCCCCACAGAAATTTTGGTAAACTTTATGTTATCCACCAGGGCCCTATGCTGCTTTTTTAGTATATATTATGTTAAATTGTTCATAGTTAGATCTCTTGCAGTTTTAGTGGAAAATATGGTAATCAAAGTGGTAGTATTTAGACATCAAACAATTCATCACTAATTTTAATAATTGTGACTACTACCATTGTGGAATACCATTATTACATTAATTATTCTTATAATACAGTTCAGAAATAGCAGTCTCATTTTAAACACATCTAAAATTTGGCATTGATGTTTGTGGAATCATGTTTGGTAATATATTTAATTACCAAGATCTTTTTCTTAAAATTTCTGATTTTTCCCTTTCAAATCCGTCTGCTTCTTTCTAGTGTAGATTTGTGGAGAGACATCCTGGATTTCAGGCCTGAACCTTTAATGTGTGACACTGAACTCTTTACCCTCAATGCCCTTTTCCATAAAACAAAAAAATCATAATGGTAATATCAATAACATGGCTTTATACTGAGTATTAAATTAATTTATTTAAGCAAAACTCTTACAAAAATAACTAACAGGTACAAAATACAATGTAAGTAAGTGTTCATTATTATTTCCCCACTGTCAGTACCTTAGTTTAACCTTGTAGATTTTACAAGACCTGTTTCAGAGGGTTAGTGCTTTGGTAAATGAATGACATACACATATACAAAATCTTAGAAGTTGTAATTTTTAATGTCTAGGGTGGCATGTGTTTCCTATCTTTTTCTAGCAAGAAAGGAGTTTTGTAATATGTTAATAGACTTAATTTTTTTCTGAGTGGTAGCTAGGAATATACAAGATCCAAAAATTCTATTTGTTGATATTCTTCACATCACTTTATCTCCAGTGTGGGACACAAATCATATTCTCTTGTATGTTTTATATATGCCATTTGCTTTCCAACAGAAGAGGAGGAATTCTGTCACACATCTGAACTGATAAATGACTAAGTTACCATTAATGATAAATTTTCTGCTACTGAAACAAACAAAAAAATGACCCCTCTCAACAAAGTATATAATAGAGTTTACATTGATGACATCATCACAGTGCTGGATCCACAATTATATCCTATATCACACTCTGGGGAACAAAAGATTGACTTTTCATAACTGCATAGTAATTGTAAGAATAATAACACAAAATGAAATGAAAAGCTGAGAGAAGTCACCTTGACCCTTCTGCTGAGGACAGTTTTATGTTTATAAGAATTACCATTTTTTAGAGTTAGGAAATTTTCTCCTAGCTATATTTTGCTGTCAACAAACCATAAGTAAAAATAAGCCAAGACTTTTTGAAGGCAGAGGATGTGTCAAATTAGATTCTGGAGCTAACTGTTTTGTATTCATCCTTGAAAAGAATAACATTATCCCATGACTGGGTAATCAGAATAATATTCTGTTCTCACTACCTTTAACATTTGAACATTGTTCTTTTACTTTTTCTTTCTTTTACCTTTGGAAATTTTTAATCTTTGAAAAATTTCTAACCTACAGGAAATTTGTAATAATAATATAATAAATATCTGCATTTTTTTCACATGGATCCACCAATTGATGATATCTAATGCATATTCTCCCTCTGTGTCTTTTCTGAATTATTTGGTATTTAGTTTCACACTTAGTGAAAGACCTCCCTTTTAAAAAATCATCATTTTTTTTAAGAACTAGAGCATTCTCTTGTTTAGCCACAGTTATCTTGTACTGATCTGATGGAATACTATTATCCGATATATAGTTCATATTTATATTTCCCCAGTTGTCCCATTTTTTAAAGCTGCATTCTCTCCTTCCCCTAGATTTAGTCAAGAAAAACTATAGATTTGGTTTTAATGTTTTCAACTACATCAGCAAGAGAAATCTTTTTTAAAGCCTGGAACTCATGTTGTCATTTTCTTCAATCTGTTCTTACAACAAAATACAAACCTATCCTTTGCTTTTCAGTCCCAAACCATTTTTTATCCACTTCAAATTATTTTTCAATCATATCGATTTACATTATTTTTTTCAGAAATCACATTGATTTCCCTTATTCATGGCTTTGTGCACAATTTGCCTGCATCAAAATATTCTTGAGCCTTATTTTTTTTAAATAAAGAGAGGGGGACATAGAGAGAGAGAGAAACAATTCTTATTTAGTTTTTCATGTGGCTTCATTGCTCTGAAATTTCATTGTGTACGTGGTGCTGGGGTTTGAACTTGTGAGCCACCGTTCCAGCCCCTTGGGCCTTTGAGGATTCTTAAATCTCAGTCTTCACCTCATTAACATCTTCTATGGATCACAACTAAAATATCAGTGCCAATGGAAAACCTCATGTGCTAACAACAAGTGAAATCCTCTGCTGGCTGTTACTGGAGGGTATGACACTGATTTGTGTTTACCTGTTTACTTACTAGACACCCCATCCGGATGGTTCAGTTTCTTAAATACAGGAATTGTACGTGTTGCTCACCACTGCATTCTTTCAGTCTGTTCAGTGTTTTTCACATAGTTGGTTTAGTGAATATTGTGCAGACACATTAAATTATAGCTGCTACTTAGAATCCTGGGGCTCAGTATGGAAAGAATGATGACTGAGTGATTTATGTGGCTCTTGAGCTATTTCTAAGCTAGGGAAAGGTAGCAAAATTGCTACTGTTATTTGGGCCCTAAAATTATCTTCACAACTCAGTTTATCGCCATTTTAAGGGAGTGTTTATGTATTGTGCTTATTGCTACCCTAAACCATAATGGGCTAGGGATGGTTAGTCAATACATGTAAAGTTACACCGAGATTGGAGGAACAAGTTCTGTTACCTATTACACAGTAGGGTAACAATAATAAAAATAATGTGTATTTCAAAATGGAAGAAAAAATTTTAAATATTCTTATCACAAAGAAAGGATAAATACTGGTGATTGTTGGTATGCTAATGATTTGATCATTTTATCATATAAACCCATATTAAAGCATCACACTGCTCACCATAAACATATGTAATTACAGTATATCTATTAAAAATACATTGAAATTTATGAAAATAGCTGAAGTGTAAGGTTCAGGATATAAAGTCTCTCCTAAATCCTCCATTTTTCAAAAATCAAAATTAGGATTGCATGATTAACTTGTCACCAAAAGTAAAAGATTTCCAGGAAACCATGTTCTCATTATTAGTTGTATTGGAACTTGGATAAGAAAGCTCATTAGCTCAGTGCTTCTATTTTATGATTTTTCTTATGAAATGATTCTCTTCTAAACATTGACCCAAAGTATTAGCAATTATTACAGAAAACCTGTGGTTCTACCCTCAAAGGTAAGAAAGTTAAAAAATTTGTGTCTTTTGGCTTTATAACTTAAAAATATTCACAGACTCATAAGACCTAAACACAATCTACTCCACTTCTTCCTCTCCAGTGTGGTCCATGTATGCACCATTCCAGATGCTTTTCTTTATCATCTTATAAAGAAACCCAGACTTGAGAGAAGCAATTATTTTTTACTATGATTGTTGTATCAGAGAACTATTTATGGTACAGGATACCATTTTTATAAGGAATTATTATATAAATATTATGTAAAAATAAAACTTTGATGATTCCGGTAAAGTTGGTCTACAGGAAAAAAGTGAGATTTTATCCCTTCAAGATCACTGCAAATTAGGTGAAAAAGTGTTGTACACCATTTTTGGCTATGACAACAAAGTCGTCTGCACACCAAGAGACTGTGAGAAAGACTACAACTTTGACTTTTGGGTAATTAATATTGTCATTTTCAGATTAAAGAACATAATAGAAAAACTGAAAATTAAGTATTACCACCAAAAGATTGGCTTATAGAATTCAGACTCTTTGTGATTTGTGATACCAGAACACATTTGGAATGTGAAAACGTTTTGAAAATAGCTCTACATAACTATAATATGATTTTAGCATTATCTAATCATATTCCTCTAAATTACTATAGAAAACAATATAAGAGATTACATGGTTACAATATTATATACTGAAAATATAGGAGTAGTGCATACCAATATACTTCATTATTTTATTCATTGATTGTTCATTCAAAGTTGTGTGGCACAGAGTAGAAAATCAATAACTAATATTTAAATAGCAACTAATTAATAAAGAAACTAATAAAGAAACAAAAACATATCAATGTGAAATGATCAGTGCTGGTTTGCAAAGAGAAACACAAAAAATGTTTCTAACTTAAGGAGCTTGCAGTTTAGTTTATAAGATAGGCAAAGAAAGAATTATTAAAAGTGTAAATGGGACTGTGTACAATATGCTATGAATCACAGAAGAAAAAACAGCCAGGGGACTTTCATCTCATGTTTACGGGATAAGTGGGGGTTAATAGGTTACCTTTCAATAAGATATCTATGTATCATTCCCATGAGGGCTAACTTCCAAGTTGCTTTACCTCTGGAACTCTAGGAGCTACTTCCAGGATGAGATGACCAGATTAAAGTACTCATTTATTGATTCTGTGCATCCAGTAAAGATCTGAGATGTCACTGAATAGTCAAAAGACAAATTCTCTTTAACGGAGCTGCTGATTCTTAGACTACCTCCCAGGGACACATTCACAACTGATTGCAATGGCAGTAAGTAATCAAATTTTTATTCCCTCTCTATTTTGATTTCTTAATAGCTTGCCACATATGGGCCAGAAGGGCAAAGGAGAGGAGGGATGTCAGCAAGGTGGCAGAATAGGAATTCCCAGATCTTTTGGCCCCAAACTTAACAACACCAATTAACAATTATACATGAATAAAATATATTTTGGAGATTTCCAGGAAACAGTTGAGCCTGCAGAGCCGCAGATGAGTCCAATACCAAGAACAGCAACATTGGAATGGATAAGAAAAGTAATTTCACGTTACACACCTTTTCTTTTCCTTCAAGCCTATACAACAAAGAAAAGAGAAGAACCCAGACCAATATTTTCCCCTCAGGACATGAGTAAAGAAGAGAGGGAGCATGCAAACAAGGTTCTGGATTTTCAGAGTGCTGCTCAAGGAGTTGATTTCTGTTTCACCTCACCTGGAGCACTGATAGAACGAGCATAGATTGGATGCCTGGAAGTCACTGAGAACAAAGTGGAGTTGGGAGAGGGTTTCTTGCTGTAGCTGCTACCACTTAGTGCACTCATGAGAAGAGGCACAACTCAAAACTTCTAGCTCAGGGCAAAGAGGAGTGGAACCTGCATTCAGTGTTCTGGCTCTTTTGGAAGGCTGGTGTCTGTTACTTCTGACTCAGAGCATTGACAGGGAGCTAGCTCACTTCATATGCAAGGAAACCACTGAGAATAAGAAAGATGGGGAAACTTGTTGCTGAACTACTAGGAAATTTACTGTATCATAGAAAGATCTCAGAGGAGTGAGATTTTAAGCTCTTGAAAAGAAAACTGACTAGAAACTTTAATTGAGAAATCACAGGTAAGTTGTTTCCCTCCCAAAAGGTTTCACAGGACCTTGGAATCTCAGGCTGTACTAACCGGCAAGGATCATTCCCTATACAAAACTATAATAATAATAAAAATGGCACCTTTCTTACAACAGTCATGTGTTTTAAGATCAGGGATGCCTTCTAAGGAATGTGTCATTAGGTGAATTTGTTGTGCACATGCCATAAAATGTACTTACACAAACTTAGATGATATAGTCTGCCATACACAAGGCTGTATGTTATTTGTCATTATATATATAGTCTGTAGTTGACTGAAAGATTGTTGTTCAATGTGTGACTATATATGTAAAGCATTTTAAAATCTCTGTTGAAAGTATACAGCAATTAATGTACTGAGAAAAATTTAAAGAGGTAAAAAAGGGAGTGATGGGCTATGAAAGCTGTCCTCATTAAAACAAGAGGAGAAACTGACTCTGCTACAATTCATCCCTCTATCTTTTCTGTAAGGCAGAGAGAAATTTGGACCATTCAAGCTCTGACCTACACATTTAGGAACTCTTATCCTGATCCTACTCTCTTCCTACCATGAATTCCCAAGCCAGCCCCTTCTCCTATCCCTGTTCTTTTGAACCATTTTCAGATCAGTGTGCCCTTTAGAAAGCTTCATTAAATGAATGATAAACCTTTTCATACCCTCTACCTGCACGTGTGGCATCAGCAGTCTTGACATTTGGACCAAAGTTTACATACATGCCAATCTACATTTTCACTAAGTGATTTTAACATTTATCTTTTCCTTTTCCATTTTAGAATAATTTCATGAGTTGTGTTTTCTCTCAGGACAAGTATCAATACCTCTGAACTAAGCTCTGTCTCTTACTGGCACCTCTTTTGAGTTCTGTTGGTTCTTATTAGAAGTTGTCAATTTTGATTTAGGGAGATTAAAGATTTATGTAAAAAAACAAGACCTGTACTACTGCGTAATTAGTACTTAATTGTGAAAGTTAGATACAGAATTTATCAAAACCAAAAA
>PVKS010025315.1:0-30009 GCA_004027875.1 Aplodontia rufa
TGGTGATTTTTTTTTTTTTTTTGCTTTGTATGTTTTCTTTCTCTAATTTCAAAAACTCTTACTGTTGAGGAATGAAGTTTCTTTTCCCGTTATTTTAGCTTAAGCTGCTACTCTTTTTCTGTGTGTATTTTGATGTTCCTGCTGTAACAAAACTGCTTTTGTTATTTTGTATTTTAAGTTGTTAGCGCCACTGTTGTGCTCTTTTTAAAGAACACAGCCCTGGGCTGGAGCAGTGGCTCAGCAGTTACGGCGCTTGCCCGGCATGCGCAAGTACACGAGTTCAAACCCCAGCACCACGCACACAACTAAGTGTCAGAGCAACGAAAGCCACATGAAAAACTCAATAAAAATTGATTCTCTCTGTCTCTCTGATCTTCTACCAAAAAAATCCTTCATTATCAGAGGATTTTTAGATCAGAAATATTGCACAAAATTAGCTGTAAAAATTCTTAGATGCAATTACTATTTTATGTTTATTTAAAGAGAGACAGGGACAGTGAGAGAGAGAAAGAGAAAATTTTATTTAGTTTTTCATGCAGCTCTTGTTGCTCTGACACTTTGTTGTGTATGTGATGCTGGGATTTGAACCCAGGTCTTTGTGCATGACAAGCAAGAGCCCTAACCCCTGAGCAATTGCTCCAGCCCCTCTTAGATGCATTTAGAGGAGTCTTCTCCCTGGGGACCTTCATATGAAACCCTAAATGTGCCGTGTCTGTGGCCGTAGTGACGGCCCCTGACCGAGTGGCCAACTTTGATCCTTGGAAGAAGGAAGGCGTTGTGGATCCAGTAGTTTCTTCATTGAAGAGGCATCAGCAAGCTCAGAGGTGACAGAGTCCGTGGGTTGATGCTCCTGGAGGCTCAATTTGGAGGAGGGCTGAGGGGGTGTCAAAAGCAGGGAAGAGCCATAGCATTTAGAACTGGTTAAGCTGCACGGCTGAGATGCAGCATCTCCAGGGACCAGAAACGAGTGTGGAGAAGCACCTTTTCCTGTTCCCAGGAGCCTGCCATGGGGCAGGGCTGTCACCAGGGGAAGAAGATCGACTTCGCCACCAGAGAAGACAGGAGTATGTATGCCGGTCATGGTATACAGGTACACAGGGTCATGCAGCTGCAGAGAACATGTAGCTGAACCCTGGTGGCCAGAGGTCACTCTGCTGAGAATGGAATGAGGTAGTGGCATCTTCTTCTTCTTTTTTTTTCTTAAGAAAAAGCCTGGTGTGGTGGTTCTCACCTGTACTCCCAGCAGCTCAGCTGAGGGACGCAGGAGGATCACTAGAGCCCACTAGAATTTGCGACCAGCTTGGGCAACATAAGAAGACCTTGTCTCAAAAAGGAAATGGGAATGGGAATGGAAGGAAAGGCAAGGGACGGGGTTGTCATTCTTTCTTCTTGCGTTTGGATATGAACAATTCTCACATATTTAAGGCTTCTCAATTATGATTTACATAACACCTTGTAATTCTTTTTAAGAGAGACAACGACAAAGTCAATTTAGTGATCTTTTTCATCTGGTTTTTGTTTTTCTGACACTTAACTATGCATGTGGTGCTGGGTTCGGACCTGGGTCCTAACCCTTGCCCGCAAGCGCTCTGTGCTCTGCCGCTGAGCCACTGCTCTGGCAGCGCCTTATCATTTTGATGGTCCAGTCCGCAGCACTTACTAGGTAAGCGGGCTGATAAATGCTCAGTTTTATTGGCTACTTCCAGGGTTTTGTTTGTGTATTCACTTCTAGCCTCAGGAGTCTGCAGAGAGATTCTGCAATGATTAATCTGTCCCTTCCCCATTCTGAGATCCTTCTTAGGGATTGCTAAGGGATCTTATCTAACAGATAAGATTACTCTTCCTCTGAAACCTCCCCACAGAGCCCAGAGCTCTCTGAGCCATTCCTGTACGGGACACTCCTGTTTGCTGTGAATTCTTTGTCATGTCAAGCTAAAATTTAACTCCGCATAAAACCATTGTTCTGCGTTCAGTTCTTCTTCTCTGGCATGCATGGATGAAAGCGAGAGTGCTGGGGGCGTCCACGGGCTGTCCCCCTGTTCACAGTGAAGTAAGTGCAGAAACTGGGAGAATATTTAGACATTGTGGAGCCATTCCCGCTGCCTTGATATCCTTCCTGTACTCCACAAGTGCCTGCCCTGGGTGGAGGGAAATACCCTGCTTCACCATGAGCCACCTGGGAAGCACCTGCAGCCACGGGTCCTGTCCTTCCCATGAAGCATCAGATGCTCGCAGACGGCCAAGGCCAGAGTCACCCTGTCCCGCGGGCTGCATTCTCCGGTTCTTTAGTTAGTTCATGATTTTTAGACCTCTCACTGAACTTGGGACAATTCTTTTGAATGCATTCTTTTTATTATTTATTTATTTTTCTTTCCTTTTTTCTTTTTTTAAGAGAGAGGAAGACTGAGAGAGAGAGAAAGAAATCAATTTTATTTAGTTTTTCACATGGCTTTCATTGCTCCGACACTCCCTTGTGTACATGGTGATAGGATTCGAACCTGTGTCCTCGTGCATGCCAGGCAAGCACCGTAGCCACCAAGCCACAGCTCCAGCCCTTGAATGCTCAGGTAAGAATGTGTGTTCTTAGCTGCTGGTCGCTCTCAGCTTTGGGAAGCCTATCTGCTATTCATTATTTAAGTGACAGGGAAACAGCTTTGTGGCACTCCTGAGGCGCTTCTGTCCGTTTGATTCGTTCATCGATGGTTCGTAGAGGAGATTAGAGATTGTGACCTGAGCCTCTAGCAGCCATATGATCTAGGGGAGCTTTGTGAACATTTGGGAGATGCGAGAATCTTATTCATCACGGAACATGATGGCGGATGACTGAATAGGATCACTCATGCTTAGAATCCCTTGCGTCCAGGCAGCTTCTGTAGCAAAATGTGCAGATTTCTAAACTCCTCGAAAAAGCCCAGAGGAATGGTCGGTGCGGAGTCCCTGTGTGGCCTGACCGGGTGTCCTTCCATCTAAGAGGGCCACCCAGCCCACTGCTCAAATGCTCACCAACCTAAGCTTCTCCTTCCCTCTCGTTATCCACTGGGAGTTTTCAGGGAATAAATCCTGAGCAATCGGTTTTCCAAGAAACATTTCTCTGAAGTGCAATAATGCCAGAGAGAACCAAGCTGGCTGACATTTCAGACCCCATGTGAATTTCTCTAAGCCTTTATTCAATATCTCCAAAAACTCAAATGCACTATGTTTTTTTTTTGTTGTTGTTCAGGAATCTAAATGCTTTTGATCGTTTTCATGTGAATTTGGAGACAGCGGTATTCCCGGATGTCGTGAAGTCTTCCTTTCTATGCGTTGTCAGTATCTAAGCATTTAGGCAGGCAACCAATTTTTTAACATACCTAGTCAGATCTGGAGCATTCTTAAAGGCACTGAAGTGGATGAACGACCATCCAGAGTCCTCTGGCGTCTCTCATAGCGTCTGGCCTTGGGCGATGGGCGCTACACAGTGGGTGGTGTTTCTAGGCCCCTGAGCCATGTGCATGGGCTGGGTGAATTCTAATGAATTTAAATCTATAAACATTATGTACTTCAAAGAATATTGTGTTTTATTAGACATTTTGGTTCCGTGGTCTAGGGAGTTATAATTACTATTTACATATTTTAAAACACCATCTACTGATATTTAGCTAAGTCTCCATCCCTTTTTAAAAATGTTTTATTTTGAGACAAGGTCCCCATGAGCTGCCCCTGAACCTGTGATCCATGTGCCTCAGGCAGTCGCTGGGGTTCTAGGAGAGCACCCCTGGGCCCAGCTGTTCAGTGCTCTTTAGACTTTGAAATGCTTTGTACTTTGAAATTTTGCAGAGGTCTTATTACTTCATATTTCTTGGCATTTTATAAAAATTGGTTGAAGAAATGAAAGTGTTAACTTGTGGAGTCAGATTACAGTCCCTCGGTGAACAGCACTTTTTCTTTTTTGATTAATGCTGTTTATATATGTGTTGTATTTAGGCGAGCCCATTTAAATCTCTCTTGCTCTCTGGTTGGTGTTTCCTGCTTCCAGGGTGCAAAATGGCTCCCCAGGAAAGGACACCCCAAAGCTCAGCTTCTCCCAGGGCCCCTTTATCTGTCAGGGGTGCATGGAACGGGGGAACAGAGCAGGAGAGTCCAGTACTAACGTACACACTTAGTGTCTGGGGGTGGGTGCTCTGCAGGGTATCTAAGTCTCAGGCTGATTTTTCTAGAACCAGGGAGAGGAGGTGTGGTGCCCAGCCCCACTCCAGCTAGGGTTCCAACCAGCCCAGGGCATAAAGCAGCGACCTCAGGATATGTCTGCACACTGGCCACTGGGACAAATATTCTGTGGCTGTGTGTCCACACTGTTGACCCAGGAGGACACATCCAAGGTGCAGCAGGGCCGACAGGGCCTAGGGGTCAAATCAGGACACTGTGCACAAGTCCAGGGCCTGAACAACAACCCTGAGACCCGAGGCGATGTGAGCGCTCAGGACGCCTCTGCGCAGCTGGAGGTCAGCCAGGCTCCTGAGCACTTGCTATGGGAGGCTCATCCATGAGTCCCAGGAGAGGTGACGCCCATCCCCGTTGGCTGGAACGACGTGGTTTCCCAAGTCGCAGTACGTGGGTTTTACAGCCAGAAGGGTCCCGGGCAAGCTCTGCCCAGTTGCCACTCTAGCAGACCTGCAGGTGACACGTGGGAAGGGTGCCCTTCATGTAAGAGCTTGAGCCACATTCTGAGTCCTCATCAGGAAACCCCGCTGCACAAGAAGCGGCTGGTTCCGATGGCTTCTGGGTCCTGGGTCCATATGGTCACCACAGATGCCCCCTCCCTCACCAGATCCTGGCTCTCAGCCCCACGATGCTCTCGGCTCCTCCCTCCGCAGGCTGACCTGCCCTGGGCCCTCAGGCCAGCCTGGTGTGCTCCAAGTCCCAGGGGAAAGTGCCACCCGCCAGCTCTGTGTCTTCATCCAAAGCACTGCATTGGCAAACAAAATGAAAGGCCCAGAAACGCAGGACCCCACCTGACTGAGCACATCGAGGCCTTTTCCAAGGCTACAGACCTGGGCTGGAGTGGCAGCTCAGCGGTTACAGTGCATACGCGAGGATGCAGGTTCAAACCCCAGCTCCACGTACACAATGAAGTGTTGGAGCAACGAAACCCACATGAAAAACCAAATGAAATTGATTCTCTCCTCTCTCACTGTCGCTTTCTCTTAAAAAAAAAAAAAAGTTACAAACCTGAGGTTTGTCGAGGTGGCTCAGTGGTAGAGCACTTGCCTGGCATGCACAAAGTTCCAGATTTGATCCCCAGCACCACATACCCAACTAAAGAAAGAAAAAATAAAAACTGCATGAAAAAAAATTATCTCTTAATCTCCTTAAAAAAAAAAGTTACAAACCATCACTGGGTGCCATGGTACAGGCTTGTAATCCCAGAGAGCTGGGAGGCTGAGGCAGGAGGATGGCAAGATCGTGGCCAGCCTCAGCCTCAGCAACTTAGGGAGACCCTGACCCACAGGAAAAAAAAATTAATGGATGGAGATGTAGCTCAGTGGTAAAGCACCCCTAGGTTCAGTTATCCTGTACTTACTCCACCCATCACCCACACATAAAGTTATAAACCTGGAAAGACCTAGGATCAGCACATTAGAGTCAGAAGACTGGTACTTGGCCCAGAGAGGAACACCTCCTTTGCTTCCATTGTGTTTCCTTGCTTAAGCTTCCTGCCTTCTGGAGAGATGACAAGTCACCAGCGGCAGACACGAAGTGTGCGTGATTAACACCTTCCCCCTGCAGCGGATTGTTACAGCAGGGACAGCCGTGGCAGGAACAACGAAGACAGAGCCAAAAAGGAGTCTTCATTTTTGCCCACTGTGTATGGGTTCAAAGACAACTCAGGGATGGTTTCCTTCCCTGTAAGCTGGCATCCCCATCCCACGCAGGGAGCCTGAGGCCTGGTGCATGGGCGCGCTCAGGGCTGTGCCCGCTCATCTCCCTGTGACACGCGTCTTCCAGCCCACGGATGCGGCTCCCCCGTTGGTCGCATGGGCAGCTTTGCAGAAGGTGGCATCTGGAGGCAGCAGAAGAGGAGGTGGAGACCCGAGAGGCCACGCTCTGCTCAGGGCCACACGGGGGACCCTCGGGCGAGCTCTCTGCACCCCTGTCCAGTATTCTTTCCGCTGCAACCAGCCGTCCGTCTCCGGAGGGCATGGAAAGACAGTCGAACGGAAACCAGAGGGATTCTTGGTTTTTCCTTTGGTCTTTTGTTGGTTTCCTTGTGTTCTGTTCTGGTTCTCTGTTTTTATTTGTGTGTTAAAAAAAAAAAGAATTCCAGTTCGCACGACGTGTGGCTGGAGTGGGAATCCGAGTCCACAGACGCATGCCAGAGCTGCCCGCTCCACTGCGGTGGGCACAGAATTTGGTGTCGGCCGTACGTTATCCTTTTCCCCCACTGCAAGCTTGATCTCAGGTTAGCAAAGTCATCCCCACCCACTGGGTTTCTTCTGAGCCTGGTTCTGCTGAGATCACTGGAGGAGGTGAGTGATGGGCACCTGCCAGGGTCCCTCGTCCATGGACCTGTCCCTTCATGGCTCCTGCCTTCCCTTACAGCTCCTGTGCCCTGCCAGGCCTCCTGGGGATGTTTCCTTCTTCCCCTGAAGAATACAGGAGCCCTCATGACGGTCAACCTGGGGCCACACGCAGCCCTGCATCAGGGACCTGGAGACAGAGAAGACCAAAGTCATGCCTTTGAACCTCGTCGCTAAATCCCACAGCTGCAGGGCAAGGCTTGTGGGTGACAAAGACAACCACTTCTGCCAGGAGCAGTTCCTCTGCACCAGCTGGACCCAGGGTCGGGAAAGTCACCAGCCGGACTGAAGCCTGTGGCCTAGCACGTGGGCACAGGGCTCAGGAGCTTGTCACATACCCTAGCTATTGTTGTAGACAATCCCAGGCCTTCTGGCAGCCGGAGGAGGCACCCGTCCAGGCCACACTCACTGGTGTCCCGGGAGACTTACTAGGTGGCATTTGGGTCACGCTGGGAGGACAGGTGGGAAAGGAACAGGAAGCAAGACAGAGAGTGCAGGAGGAGGTGGCCTGGGTTTCTCTTATGGCACAGACATACGTACTCATGATGCCCAACACTCAAAATCCGTTCCGGGGCAGGGCACGGTGGCACACGCCTGTAATCCCAGTGGCTCAGGAGGCTGAGGCAGGAGGATCACAAGTTCAAAGCCAGCTTCAGCAACTTACTGAGGCCTTAAGCAACTTAACAAGATCCTGTCTCAAAAAATTTTTAAAAAGTTTAAAAAAAGGCTGGGATATGGGGCTATGGCTCCGTGGTTAAGCACCTCTGAGTTCAACACTCAGTACTAAAAAAATAAATAAAAAGCAAAACCAAAAACAAAAACCTTCCCTGGTTTCAGTTTCCTGTGGACAGTTTTCTGTTGACAGTTAAATTCCTTGAAGGTGGAGAGAACCACGTGTATCTGAGGGCTTCGCTGTGCCGTATCCATCGATGGATAGATATCAGTAAATAAATCAAACAACTCTGGTGCTCTGAAAATGTCTTACTATTCTCAGGTAGGTGATGGAGCAAGTTGCATGTGTGGTGTATCCATCTGGGATTTTTTTTTTTTTAATAGAGACAGAGAGAAAGAAAGAGAGAAACAATTTTTATTTAGTTTTTCATGTGGCTAAACGAAATGGGTCCATCAACCCTGGACTGGAACCTCCCAAGCTGTGAGCCCAGTAAACCTTTCCTCTTTATGAGCTGATTGTCACAGATGTTTGTTATAGTCTCGGAAAGCTGACCAACGCAAGCCATGATGTACGTATCAGTGCTCAGTTCTCATTCCTGAGGAGAATTCCTTCTGGTGAAGCCACCACGGTGGTTCATCTTCCTGATCTCCTACTCAGGAACCCCCAGGTGCATCTGCCTTTTGCACCCCAGTGAATCCGCCTGCCATGGCCATTTCTGTGGGAGTATTTTGTGGACACTTTTCTATTTCTCTAGGGAAAATTCCCAGGAGGGCAGGGTTTGTAGAGGCTTTTAAAAAACAATTAGTCACATCTCAGCTGGACTTTGGTGATGTCAGTGGTTTTGATTTTAGGTAGGGGTGTCGTGGTATTTCCTTGTGGCTTTAGTGTTCATTTCCCTGATGAGTAACGGTGAGAGTCTTTCCCTAAACGCTGTTTGCATATCCCTCTGTGAAGTGCCCATTCCAACTCCCGTGGAATGATTTTTACCTCCAGAAGGTCAGTCCTTTCTCAGATGTTTTGCGAATATTTTCTACCAGTGTATAACTTGTTTCTTGTTTTTGAATGATATCGTTTGTCAGCAAAGGATTTTAATTTTGGTAGATTCATTGAAATGTTTTATGTTTATTGCTACCTGTGGTCTATCAAATGTTTGCATGCCTCTAGGTTAAGATTTTTTTAAATGCTTTTTTCTAAAAAAAAAAAATTCTCTTTATATTTAGGTCTATGATTCATTTCAAATTAATTTTTATACATGATAGAGAAACAAGTTGAAGTTGGTTAATTTATTTCCATGGGAAAATCCAGTTACTTCAGCACCGTTTTTTTTTTAAGAGAGAAGGACAGTGAGAGAGAGAGAATCAATTTTTATTGAGTTTTTCACATGGCTTTCATTGCTCCAACACTTAGTTGTGTATGTGGGTGCTGGGGTTTGAACCCGTGTGCTCGTGCATGCTGGGCAAGCGCCGTAACCACCGAGCCACTGCTCCAGCCCAATTTTTTTGTGTTTTAAGGAAAGAGAGGACAGGGAGGGCTCTAGGGAGACAATCAACAATGTAGCACACTCTTCACTGTCCCCTGAAAATCCAAATAATACTTGTGCAATCATTTAATTCTGGGAAAAAATCACAATCTAAGCATTTATATCACTTGTAGAGGCTACATATAGAACAATCAAGAGGCTGGGGTGTAGGCAAAGTGGGGGTAATTCTGGTTTAGGATCAAATGCATATGATATTGTTACTTTATATGCATTTATGATTGTACAGTAACTCAACTCCTTTAAAAAATTAAAGAAAAAAGAAAGAGAGGGACAGTGAGAGAGAATCAATTTTATTTAGTTTTTTGTGTGGCTTTCGTTGCTCCGACACTTCGTTGTGTATGTGATGCTGGGGTTCAATCCCCCATCCTCGCTGATGCCAGGCAAGTGCCGTAACCACCGAGCCACTGCTCCAGCCACCCCCAGCATCATTTTTTGAAGACATATTTCCCCATAGATTGCTTTGATGCCTTTGTGAGAAACCAAATGACCATGTAGTGGGGACCTAATCCTGGCTCTTTATTTAGATCTACTATTTTTCAACCCTTATGCCAGTACTACACTATGTTTAAAGTCGGGTAGTTTGGACACTTCAAACTAGTTCTTCTATTTCAAAATTATTTTAGATACTCTACATTCTTTGTCCATACAAATTTTAGAATCAGTCCCATAAATTTCTGCAAAACCTGCTTCCTGGCATTACGACGGGTTTTGCAGTGATCGCAATCAATCTAGGCAGAGTTGACGTCTTGATGTCTTTAGGTTCCCCAATCTACCATATATAGATATATCCACATGTGTCCATTTATTTGGGTCTTTAACTTCTTTCAGTAGTGTTTTGTAGTCTCTCTCTCTCTCTCTCTCTCTCTCTTTTTCTGGTGCTGGAGATGGAACCCAGGGCCTCCTGCATGCCAGGCAGGCACCCTACCTACCCCTGAGCTATGTCCCCAGCTCCTTTCTTACTGTTTGTTATATTTATTTCTGAATACTTTGGGCTCCTTGAAGATGCTGTAAATAGAATTGCTCTTCTAGTTTCATTTCCCCAATTTTTATTGCTACGTATAAACATACATCTGCTATTTTAATAGTGACCTTGTGCCCTGTCACCATGCGCAACTGATTTGATCTCATTCTTGTTTTGTAGCGTTCTTAGGATTTTCTACATAAGCAATCATAGCATGTGTGGAATTGGTTGTGATTCTTTTTAGGTGTCTGTGCTTTTATTTCTATTTCTTGCATTATTGCATTAGTTGGGAGTGGCAGCTGGATATTTTAAGGGACCGGTGGGAGGAGCTTCCAAACACCGGGGAAACCGTCCAATATCTCACCTCCCAATGTGGTGTCAGAGGTAGGCTTTTATAAATGCCTCAATAAGATTGAGAAGTTCTCTCCTATTTCTAGTTTTCTGAGTTTTTATTATCAATGAGCACTGAATGCTTTTTCTGTAGTCATTGAAATGATCGTATCATTTTTCTCCATTATTCCATTAATACAATGAATTGCTTCATTGTTTTTCTAATGTTGACCTAACTGGCATTTCTAGTATGAATTGTACTTCAATATGCTGTATTATCCTTTTTATGTTTTACTCGATTAATCTGTTATTTCATTAAAAACTTTTGTACCTGTGTTATTTTTTTAAGTAACTTTGTGAAAGTTTGTATTAAAATTATATTGCCTTCCTAAAATGAATTGGGAAGTATTCTGCCTCTCCTCTGTATTCTAAAAGAATTTGCCAAACGGTGGTGTTATTTCTCACTTAAATGTTTTATAGAATTAATGAAACTGGGACTGGAGCGGTGGCTCAGCGGCTGGAGCGCTTGCCTGGCATACGCGAGTACATGAGTTCAAACCCCAGCACCACGTTCACAACTCAGTGTCAGAGAAACAAAGGCCAAATGAAAAAATAAATAAAATTGATTCTCTCTTTAAAAATAAAAAAAGAATTAATGAAACTGTCCTCATCTAAGTTTTCTTTGTGGAATTTTTTTGTAATAAATTCCATTTCTTTAACAGATACACTCATACAGATTTCCCCAATATCATTTGAAAGGTATATAACGTGTTGTAATTTTCAAAGAACTTATCCATTTAATCTGTTGCCAAATTCATTGGCATAATATCTTTTATTTTATTATTATTATTTTAATACTTGTAGCATTGTTCAGTGATAACTCTTCCTGCATTCCAATATCGTTATGTAAACTCTTCTTCCTTTTGGGCTGCTTTTTTTTGGTACCTGGGATTGTACACAGTTGCACCCTACCACTGAGCCACATCTCCAGCCCTTTTTTTTTTTTTTAATTTTTTTAAGAGAGAGTGACCATGAGAGAGAGAAAGAGAAAATCAATTTTTTTTTAAAATTTAGCTTTTCATGTATCCTTTTTTGCACTTAGTTGTGTACATGGTGCTGGGGTTCAAACTCAGGTCCTTGCACCTGCCAGGCAAGCACCATAACTGCTGAGCCACCACACCATCGTCTCCAACCTTTTTAATTTATTATTTTGAGACAAGGTCTTGCTAAGTTGCTGAGGCTGGCCTCAAGCTTGCAATCCTCCTGCCTCAGCCTCTCAAGTAGCGGGGATTACAGGCGTGTGACACTGTGCCTGGCTCTTCTCTTTCTTTTCCTGATTAATGTAGATAGACTTGATGATTTTCAGAGAACCACCTTTTCACTTTCTCTATTCTTTTTTATGTCATTTATTTGTGTTTATATACATATAAATTATATATAATATAATACATATACATTAATATATTATTAATTATATTAATTAATATAATATTAATTAATATATTTAAATATAAAAATTAATGTATATATTAATTCTTTCTCTTCTACTTACTTAATGCTAATTTCCCTTCTTGCCTTCCTGCCTGACTTCCCCTCTCTCCTCTCTCATATCGTTCACTTGTTTTAGATTTCTAAGGTTGAAACCTAGGTCCCTGGTCTTAGACCCTTGTTCTTTCCTAATGTAAGGATGTAAAACTAAATCTCCCTCTAGACCCCGCTTTAACTATAGCTCAGAATTCTGCTGTGTTACATCTTCATCATCTGTTCAGTTTTTCTAGTTTTCCTTAGTACTGCTTCTTTAGCCCACTGGTGACTGAGAAGTGTTGTCTGACTCTAAACACCTGGAGTCTTCCTAAATATCCTACTGGTTTCTGGTTTAATTCTATTGTGATCAGAGGAAATACTCTATATGATTGTAATCATTTCCAATTCACTAAGAATTATCTTGTGGATTAGCATATGGTTTATCTTTAAATTTTAAAAAATATCTATTTTTATTTTATTTTTTTTTTTAAAGAGAGAAGGACAGAGATAAAGAGAGAGAATCAAATTTTATTTAGTTTTTCATGTGGCTTTTGTGACTCCAACACTTAGTTGTGTATGTCGTGCTGGGGTTTGAACCCATGTACTTGCACATGCCAGGCAAGCACCATAACTGCTGAGCCACTGCTCCAGCCCCTGAAATTTCTTTCTTTTTCTTTCTTTCTTTCTTTCTTTCTGTCTTCTTTCTTTTTCTTTTCTTTCTTAAAGAGAGATGGACAGTAAGAGAGAGGAAGAATTAATCTTTATTGAGTTTTTCACGTGGCTTTCGTTGCTCTGACACTTGGTTGTGTGCGTGGGTGCTGGGGTTTGAACCCGTGACTTGCGCATGCCAGGCAAGCGCCGTAACCTCAGAGCCACCGCTCCAGCCCCTATTTTTACTTTTGATTGACGCTTGTAACTGTGCCTATGCGTGGGTCACAGCGTGATATTCCAGTGCGCGTCTCCAGTGTGTAAAGAGCAGATCAGGGTAACCGGCACATCCGTCACCTCAAACATTTATCATTTCCTTGTGCTGGGAACATTCAGAATCCTCACTACTAGGTTTTCGTTGCTGCTGTTACAGGGGATTGAACCCAGGGGCACTCAACCACTGAGCCACACCACCAGTGCTTTGTACTTTTCGTTTTGAGACAGGGCCTCACTGAGCTGCTGAGGTTGGCCTCCCACTTGCGATTCTCCTGCCTCAGCCTCCCGAGTTGCAGGGATTACAGCTGTCTCGACCACTACCAGCTCCTCTGAAATATACAATTAACCACTGTCAGCCACAGTCACCCTACTGTGCCTGGAACATGGGCAGCCACTCCTGCGCAGTAGCACCCCTGTACCCGTAGCCATCCTCGCTCCATCCACCCTCCTCCTCAGCCTCTGGTAACCGTGGCTCCACTCTCGACTCAGGAGATCAGTATTTTGGCGGCTAGCCCATGAGGTCCCAGGCTGCAACTCCAAGGTCAGGTCCCTTCGCGCTGACCTGCAGATCTCAGAGCACAGCGAGGGCCCTGGGGAAGGGGAGAAAATGGCAGGGACAGAGAGCCTGGGCAAGACCCTCGGGCTGTGGCCCGAGATCGGCCCGTCCGTCACCTGGCTGCAGGGTCATCGCACTCTTCACCCCAAGACTGCGGTCCACAGGTTCGTCAAAAGCACCGATGGTTCTGGGAGCCTCCAGCGTTTGGTTCCCTCCAGATATGACGCCACGGGAGGTTCGGTAAACACAGCCCCCAGAGCGCTGGCTCATTTCTTGGAAAAGGAGATGCTGGAGAGTTCTCAGAGCCATAAATAGCCGGACCATTAAGACAAGGTAGCTGTTCACGGAATGGAGAAGTGGATTCTCAAAAGTTACACTCGATTCAGCGCTGTGGTTCACAGAGGGGGTTTCGCCCGTCCCGCTGTTGTTTCAGTTTTGGTCTCAAGGGCTGAGCGGCCCAGCAGTGGGCAGGGCTGGGCCTCCAGGGCTGGCACAGACGCTAGGCCCTGGCATGGGTAGGAGGATGCAGGACCCACCCAGGCCAGCCTTAGGGTGCTCTCCAAACAGCCCTGCTTAGAGAGAAGAGATTGCTGTTTGGAGGGCAGCAACTGGAAGATACTCCAGAAAGTTCCTCGTGGCTCAAGATGCTGCTCTTCCCCATGATTCTGCAGCTGAAGTTGGCCTGCACGCGGCTGGACCAAAAGTCCAAGACACAAGGTAGACGCCAACCCCCAGGCCAGGGCAGCGAGCTGCGGCTGCCAGGAGCTGCAGGAGGACTCCTCACCCCTGCGGCCCGGTGGGGTTGTCTTGGTGGCTGCCTCAGTTAATTGTGCACATCGGCAGCCAACCCCTGCCCCTCACCCTGCATGCCGTACTCGGGGCCAGGACCTGTTGACACCTGGCTTCCTTCCAGCAGCTGCTCACAGGGCCCGTCTTTAAAGACATATGAATCAGATGGTTCCTCGGCATGTGCTGCTGTCCCACGTCACTGCCCCACCGGCTCCTTCCCAGATGAGCCAGCCCTTACCTCTGGGAGGCAGGATCCGGGAGACAAGGAGATGTGATTGGAGGTGACCCTGGGCCTGGAGTGGTGGCCTTCTTCGGGGAAGTGCATTCAGCTAAAGTTCTTTATTCTGAAAATAGAGAACAATCACCGTCCCCTTTACCCGTCTCCCTTACACCCCTTCCCTCTGGAATACCAGCCGCCCTGGAAAGGGTCAGTCAAATTCGAGGAAGAAAAGACGGAGGGCAAATGTCTTATGAGCTGCGCTCTGAACAAGAGGGGGTGGCCGCTGCCCCGGAGCAGGGAAGGGCCCTCCTCACCCACTCTCACCTCTGTGTGTGTGGATTTGCGCAGAGGGCAGTGGCTTGCGAGGATGGAGAGAGAAGGGAAAGGGAAGTGTCCCGGGCAGGTCTGCCATTCTCTGTGGCCAGCTCTGGGAAAAGCCACTCTGCCCTCCTCCCGCCACCGCCAGCCTCACACGCACAGGACAGATCCCACAGTCCCTGCTTGGTGTTTCTGACAGCCTCCCTCAAGTCCAGGTGGTCCTGAACCTGTCGCAACCCCAGTGCGACCTGCCACAGGGCCCTGGAGCATGAAGGGAGAACCATGGCAGGCAGCTGAGGAGGGGCCAGGGCTCTGCGTCCTGGTGGCCTCTGTCCAGCTCCTTCCAGGGCAGCAGCTGATTCCCGTCGGTTCAATGGGCTGTGCAGGTTGGGTCTGATTAGTCATTGTGGGTATTTTGTTCTGTTTTTAGATCAAGGAATACAGCACATGCTGATTTGAAGATAACTGTGTCTATGGCTGTCTCCGTGAGAAAATGTCATAGTGATGTTTTGATCACTCACTTGCTGCGGCTGGCCTCAAACTTACAATCCTCCTGCCTCAGCCTCCCAAGTTGCTGGGATTACAGGCATGCACCACTGCACCTGGCTTGGCTGACACCTTTAAGACACAGTGACCCTTGGGCTGGAGCGGTGGCTCAATGGTGACGGCACTTGCCTGGCATGCACAAGTATGCAGGTTTGAACCCCAGACCTATATATACAACAAAGTGTCGGAGCAACAAAAGCCATGTGGGAAACTACATAAAAGTTGATTCCCCCCATACACTTCCCTCTCTCTTAAAAAAAAAAAAAAAAAAAGAAACAGTGACCTTGCAGAAGGACATATCCCGGAAAGGGCAAGCTGCACCCAACCCCTCGTGGAGCAGTAGGATGCTCCTTCAGAGTTCATGTTTTATCCTCACGGTGACAAACTCTTATTGCTTGGCTTTGAAAAGGATCTTCAAAAAGCCAGAGTATACTGCATGTGGTGGTGCATGCCTACAAGTCCAGCAACTCGGGAGGCTGAAGCAGGAGGATGGCAGGGTTGAGGCCAGCCTCAGCGACTTAGCCTCTCACAACATCGGAAAAAGAAAAAGGGTTGGGGATGTAGCTCAGCAGTAGAGCACCCCTGGGTTCAATCCCCAGTGCCAAAAAATAAATAAAAATAAAAACCCAGCAAACCCGTATTCCACCCTTGGGATTGCCAGGAGGAGTATTCTATTTCTTTGCCTCCTATTTCCAACCCTGTCAACATGCAAAACTAGCATTGTTCAAGGATGTTGGAGCCAATGGTTCTTTCCCAAATAGGACTTTGTGGTTCAAAATAAATCGTTCAAAATCATTGAGCAAATAAATGCTTTGTAATACGAGAAGGCCGGTGTGGATTTAACTCTGAAGTAGCTTCTCTTTTGCAGGATTCATGCAGGAGCAAAACTAAGTCTTAGCTTAGGTTTGGGTGGATCACAAAAGAACAGCGGTGACGAGGGGCGTACCAACGAGGTCACTGTTGCATCCAGAGCCTTAGCGAGAAGCCAGCCCTCCCAGGCTCAGAAGGGCCGGTGCAGCTGGCCCCACCCCGGCCACCACTCACAGGCCAGATGGCAATCCCAGGTCTCCTGACCTCAAACCTCTTCCCAGGACTTGCCCTTCCCCCTAAATACATGTGCCCCAAATTGTCACCAGATCTCAGGAAAGCACCAGTTTTGTCTGGGATAAACACCACCCCCACGGCGCACCCGGTCATTACCAGATCGGCTGTTCTCGTCTGGTCTTGCGGCTTCTTGGGGGTTTCTCTCCCAAATCTTCCCTTTTCCTTTGATTATGTGCACATCAACACACAGTAGGACCCCCAAACTCTCTCGAGCCAGACTCAGTTGACCACTGCGCAGTGGTCGCCTGCAGCCCGTCCTGGCTCTGCCCCTCCTGCTCCTCTCTCTTCCCCTGCCCCTCTCGTGGAAAGCTCTATCAGAGGGTCCTCAGGGAGGAACCTCAGGTCTCCTCCCTGGGGCAAACAGGGCTGCTGGATGACATAATCCCCTGTAAGCCTTAGAAAAACAACCTTGTGGCTCTGGCTCCCGGGCTCTCAGTTTGGCTGCCTGACAGTCCTGGGCTAGAGGCCAGGGAGCCCAGCCCCAGCCCTAAGGCACAGAGCCCTGGGAGCCCCAGGCTTTGCTGCTGCTCCTCCTCCTGTGGGCCTGGGCCCTTGCTGTGACTTGGTGTTAGAAGGCGGGTGGGCGCGTGCTCAGGCTCCAGGACAGGAAAAATGCCTCTTGTTCTGGGTCACGTTGAGGGAACGCGAGACACCGGCTTGGATGCAGCTGTCAGAAAGAGCGCTCGCCCAGCATCCACAGGGCTTGGACTTGGGTTCAATCCCCAGCTCCGCAAAAAAAAAAAAAAAAAAAAAAAATCTAAGAGGAAAAGCCCAAGCGTCCAGTGCCCATCAGCAGAACGGATAGATCCTAAGCCATGTGCTGCTGCCAGCAGAGACGGAAGCTGTGTGAAAACACAGGCACCTGGGAGGCCTTCAGGTAAAGTCCACAGCAGAGATAATCCCTGGAGTGGGGGGCGAGGGCCGAAGCCCAGGGATGGCAGCTGCCTGGGCCACAGGTGTTTCCAGAATGGACTACGACTCACACACAGTGGGGCCACACCTTGCACGTCTGAATGGACCGCGACCCACGTTCATTAGGAACCTGCCCAGCAGTTTCCAGGGCATTACCGCCCTCACCCTCGCCGGCCCCTCATCTAGTTTCTTAGCACCTGAGCCCTCCTGCGACCTCGTCTCGTCTCGGAACCCTGTCCTGGCTGTTCTCACGGCGCGACGGGAGGTCCTAATGGCCGTCACGCTCACCTGTGGCCTCTTTGGGGACATGTCTCTGTGTCTTTTTTCAATTTCTAATTGGACTGTGTATTTTTTTGTTGACAAGTTGTGACAGCTCTTTATCAATTCTAGAGAGAAATCCTTTCCTGGGATATCCGATGATTTGAAAACGATTTCTCATAATTTGTGTCTTGTCTTTTCACCCTCTGACAGTCTTTTACTAGAAAATGTTTCTAATTTCATGAAGTAAAATTTATCAACTGTCACTTTATGGAGCATACTTTTAGTATCCAGTCTAGCCTGGCGCTAGGCCCTAAAGATTTTCTTCTTTTTGTTTTTGTGGGGTTTTTTTTTTCTAAAAGTTTTGTGGTTTTTACATTCTATGCTTAGATCTATGATCCATTTTGTGTTGTTTTATAAATACATAATACAGGAGGTATAGACCAAGACATCAATCATCCGTCCTGTGTCATCTATCCTCGATGGAGGTACCTAGCTCTCATCCTTCATCTATTTATCATCTGTGTGTCTACTTATCTACCCATCATCTATCATCCATCTATCTACCCATCATCTATCAGTCATTTATCTACCTACCTATCCTCTATCATCTATCCATTCATCATCTATCATTTATCATTCTATCCATCATCCATCATCTATCTAGCATCTATCCATCATCTATCATCTCTCTATCCATCATCTATCATCTATGTTTCTGTCATCTATCATCCATCTAGCATTTATCATCTATCATCTGTCATCTTCCTATCCATCATCTATCCATTGTCTATCTATCCATCATCTATCATCTGTCTATCCATCATGTATCTATCCATCATCTATCCATCATGTATCTATCCATCATCCATCATGTATCTATCCATCATCTATCATGTATGTTTCTATCTGTCATCTATCATCCATCTAGCATTTATCATTTATCATCTATCATCTTCCTATCCATCATCTATCATGTATCAATCATCTATCATGTATCCATCCATCCATCATGTATCCATCCATCATCAATCTATCCATCATCTATCATCAGTGTATCATCTATCTATCATCTATCCATCATCTATCATGTATCTATCCATCATGTATCCATCCATCATGTATCTATCCATCATCAGTCTATCCATCATCTATCCATCATCTATCATCAGTCTATCATCTATCTATCTACCCATCATCTACCATGTCATCTATCTATCCATCATTTATCTATCATCTGTATGTCCATCATCTCTCTACCTATCCATCATCTATCTATCCATCCTCTATGATCTATCTATCTCTCTGGCCTATTGACCCCCAGTTACTCCAGCGCCATCTGTTGAAGGCCATCCTTCATACATTGAATCCCTTTGGACGCTCTATCAACAATCCTTCAGCTACATCTTTGTGGGTCTATTTTTGGACTTGCCAGTCTGCTCCCTTGAGAAATGTACTAGCCTCTGCAATGTCACACTGTCCCTATCCCTCTTGCTCTATAATAACCTTCGCGTTCAACAGGCAGGGTGATTCTTATCACGTCTTCCATTTCAGATGTGCTCCACTTAGTTTAGCTCCTTTGACTTTGCAGGTAAATTTTAGAACGATCTTATCTGTCTAGAGAAAAGCTTGCTGGTGCTTTCTATGGGAATTTTGTTAAAGCTGAATGGGACTCTAAGGAGAATTGACAGCTTTATCATCTTCAATATTCCAATCTATGAGTGCGATATGCCCTTCCACTTATTAAGGTCATCATTGGGGGCCGGCGGCATGGCTTGTCTGGCATGTGTGAAGCCCTCGTTCTGATCCCCAGAATCAAAAGAAGAAGAAAAAGATCATCTTCATCAGTGTTCTGCAGTTTGAGCAGACAAATCCTACTTGTACATTGTCCTGATTTACAGTTTAGCACTGTGCGCCTACACGCACGCACGTGGTGTGTATGTGTGTGTGTGTGTGTGTGACTGCACATGGTCTTGCATTTTTAATGAGAGTGTCTGTGTGTTTGTTGCAGGTATGTAGAAATGCCATCAATTGCTCCATTGGCCCTGCCACCTTGCTGAACTCAATGATCCGTTCTAGAAGTTGTGTAGTTGTTCGATGGACACACACTTAATGTAGTCTGCAGATGAGGACAGGTTTATTCTCCCGGTCTGGGCGCCTTCCGTTTCCCATTCTCCTCTCATTGGTGGACCTCGTACTACGCTGAGCAACCTTGTGATCTTAGGGGGAAATTCGGTCTTTCATTGCTAGATATGAGGCTGACTATTAGGTTCTCTGAATGTGTTTTCAATCGAATTGAGGAAATTTCCCTCTGTTCCTATTTCTTGAGCATTCTTGTTGGGAATGGGGGCTGGATTCTGTGCGAATCTTTTCTGTACCAGGGGAGGTGACTCTGCACCCTCAGGTCTGCTGAAATGATGGGTTACCCTGATTGATTTCACAGTCGGGAGCACAAGCCCATTTGGTCCTAGCGTAGAATTCTTCGCATGTCACCGAATCCTATTCGCTAACATTTTCTTGATTTTTTAATGTCTGTGTTCATGAGGATTGTTGGACGATAACTTTCATCTTTTATTTTGTCCTTGTCTGGCTTTAGTGACACACAGTTCCGGCCTCTTAGACGAATGGGGAAGTGTCCCTCCCTACCTCTCCTGGATGACACTGCCCAAGGCTGGAGTTGGCCCTTCTGTTGGCATTTGGCAGAATTCTCCAGAGAAGGGCACTGGGCCTGCCAGTTCTTTCTATGGAGTTTTGAGCTACAAGCTGAATTTCCTTAAATTACAATGCTGTTCATCTTGTATTCTGTGGGTGGGTTTGTGTTTTTCAAGTTGTCAGATTAATGTGCTTGGCATTATTCATCAAATTTTCTTATTAATCTTATTTTTTTTAAAGAGAGAGGAGGAACAGTGAGAGAGCAAGAGAGAGAGAGAGAATCAATTTTATTTAGTTTTTCATGTGGCTTTTGTTGCTCT
Source organism: Aplodontia rufa (assembly GCA_004027875.1). Taxonomy (NCBI): domain Eukaryota; kingdom Metazoa; phylum Chordata; class Mammalia; order Rodentia; family Aplodontiidae; genus Aplodontia; species Aplodontia rufa. The sequence continues at coordinate 20,185 of PVKS010025315.1, forward strand.
GACACTTCATTGTGCATGTGGTGCTGGGGTTTGAACCCGAGTCCTCATGCATTCCAGGCAAGTGCCGTAACCACTGAGCCACTGCTCCAGCCCTTTTGTTAATCTTGTGACATCTGCTAGGTCCCTGGAGATGCCTCCTTTCATTCCTAAGGTTTGCAGTTTGTGGATTCCCCTTTCCATCCTCTGTCAATCTTCCTAGAGGTTTGTCTTTTTTATTGCTTTTTTTCTTGGATTTTCTCTCTTTTCCTGCTCATGTGTGCCTGCATTCATTTTCATTGCTTTCTGTCCAAATTTATTTTTTTATCTCCTTCTTTCTGCTTGCATGGAGTTTATTCTGCTACTCTTTCCCTACATCCTTGAGATGAGAGCTTAGCTTGTTTAAAACGTTCCTCCTCTCTGACGTAAGCGATGCGGTCCACACTTCCCTTGGCCCTGCCCTGGTGGGTCCACCCCGTTTGCTGAGTTGTGCGTTCATTCTCATTCGGTTCAGCTTTTATTTCCCTTGAGAGTTCCTCTTTGAACCGTGTGTTGGTTAGACGTATGTTGTTTAGTGTCTAAGTAGCTGGGATTTTCCCGCTGTGCTTCTTTTCTGGATTTAGAGTTTGAGTCCACTGTGGCCAGAGAGTGTGCTCTGTGTGATTTCTTTCTTTTCTGTTTTTTTTTTTTTTTTTTTAAACCAGGGATTGAAATCAGGGGTGCGTAAGCACTGAGCCACATCCTCATCCCCTTTTATTTTTTTATTCTGAGACAGGGTCTTGCTAAGTTGCTTAGGGCCTCGCTAAGTTGCTGAGGCTGGCTTTGAACTTGCGATCCTCGTGCCTCAGCCTCCTGAGCTGCTGAGATTACAGGCTTGCACCACCAAGCCCAGCTCTGTGATTTCAACAGTTTTACATTTGATGAGGTTTCTCTCATGGCCCCACATACGATCTACCTTGGTGTATGGCCCAAGGGTACATGGAAAGAGCGTGTTCCTGCTGGTTTGGGTATGGACTCCTGTGAACTCTGGGTAGGGTTCTATACGTGCCAATGAGGCCCGGTTGGTCAGTGCTGCTGATTTCTGCTCCATCCTGGCTGACGTTCTGCCTGCTCTCTGGATCAACTGGAGCCAGGGGTCGGGAAGCAGCTGCTGTAATCATGAGCTTGCCTATTTCTGCCCTGGTTTCCCCAGGTTTTGCTTACCCACCTGTGGTGCCTCCTTCTTGTCTGAGCCAAGCTCCCCATGCATCTGGGGTTGGGTGGAGCACGAAAGCCCTGCCTCTGCAGGTGGCCTCCTCTGACTCCACCTGGTCAGAGGTGTAAGGAAAGAGGTGAATGGAGGCTAGAGAGGAGGGCAGAGGGCAGAGAGAGGAGGCTGAGGCTCAAGAGTAACAGGATTATTCGGGAGAAACCTGCGGATGGGGAGCCCAGTGGAGTCTGGGAACCCCCTGCCGCTTAGAGCCTGGGGTAGAAGAGAGGGAATGAGAGGGGAGGGGGCCAAGGTGTGAGCTTTCTGGTTAAAATGGGAGTTTCCCATGGATCAGAACCAAAGAACAAAAATGCAAACTGTTAGTACGTATGAGACACAGTTGCGAGACAGTGCATAAGACGTTTGAACAAGTTACACTGCATGTCTTTACAAAAATGTAAATGTTTAATCCTTTTGTCAAATATTTTGAAGAATAACACAGGATGATAGGAAGGGAGGAGAAGGGGAAATGTTGGAACTGAGATAAAGCAAGGTACATTCCAAACAGTTATAAATGTCACTGTATATACTACAGTCATATATATATATATAAATGCTCTTCATAGGTATAAGAATTATGACACTGTACTTGGGTTTTTTAGGAAAAACATAGGACCCAGAAGAGAGGCAAGGGATGGGGGACAGGTGGAGGGAGATAGAGGGGTGCAGGGGTGGGGTGGATTTGACCAAATTATATCACTCTATTGTGTGCATCTAGGTATATGTGACAACAAATCCCATCATTATGTTCAACTATAACGCACTAATAAAAATATAAAAAATAAAACGTGAGTTTCAGTAGAGTGTGATTTTGCTGATAAGGGCCGGAGGCAGTGGATTTCCAAGCAGTGAGAGAGGGCTTGCTTTCCGGCTCACATGAGTGGCTTCTGGTAATTTTCCATAGCCAGCAGGAGGGTGCTGGAGCCCAAGAGCCCCGCTCAGGCTGCGTCTCCTCTGCTCTCCGGAGTCTTCTTACACTTGCTTCGCAGGGTGCCCAGGGGTCCTCGATTCTCAGCACTTTATCGTAAAGCAGCTTTGAGCCAGGCAATCTTGCCCCGCTGGAGGCTAAGGCAAGTGTGCTGGGCACATCTGAGGGGCTGGGCTGAGCCAGGATGCTCGGTTATCGGGTGGGTTCGAGCGTGGTCAGTCTGTGGTATTTCTATTTGAGATGGGATTGTTAGCACCATGGCCCCTCCTAAGTCCAGGAGGGTCTTTCATTTCTCCCACCCCACTTTCTCTCTTACTTTATTTAATCGTACACAGCGTGTAAAGCAGAGAGGCCGTGGGGGTGGGCTTTCCCACTGTCCCAAAGTCAGAGCCATCCAAAGTCAAGGGTGTCCATTCCACCCTTCCAGGAAAGTCTCAGAAAGTGGCAGCTTCAGCAAGCTTTGTTGTGCTGGATGCCAGAGGAGAACTGCGGTGGCGAGGTCCCCGTCTCTCCAAGGTGGCAGAAGAGTGACCCTCATGACAGTCGGACCTACGTAGATGGCTGTGGTGGGCTGGTGTGTCTTGGGAGCAGTGTCAAGGGTTGGCAGGGCTGGTGGGGGTGGAGAGGTGCCAGGTCTCTGAGGCCTGAGGGCAAGGGAGCTCCCAGGAGGAGCTTAGCTGGAGAAGGGGGGGGGGTCCCTGTGTGTTTCACCCTGCTGCTCAAGGCAAGAGGAGCCCAGGAGCTAAAGATTGGGTGCTTGCTTCCTGTTCCCCCCTTCCAGATGCTGTATTAGCATTTTAATGGGGTTTTCCAGCCTGCGATCTGAGGTTGCCACCGGCTGCAGCTGAGCTCAGGAGGGGGAGGGGAGCCCCTGCAGGCCAGGGCTCTCAGCAGCACCCGCCTGGCATAGGGCAGCTGCTGCCTCTGGGCAGACTGGAGAGTCTGGAAGCTGGGAAGGAACTTGAGCACCTGGGGTGGGGGATGTGGTCCCCCAGGAGTGGGAGGAAAGACGTAAGGGACAGCTCAAAGACAGAAACAGATTAATTTATTCTTCTCTCATGGATGAATGGCCATGTCTGCCTGGGAAACCAAGCAGGGTTCCTGAGGTGTGACTGTGTTAATTGCCATCCCAGCAGGGACATGAAGGACATGGGGATGGTGGAGAGGACATGGGTGGTGGTGATGGGGGTGTTTAAAGCTGCAATTTTTCTGTGGGAAGTGGGTGATGATCTGGGCCCAGAAGCAGCAATGGTGGTGTGTGTTTGTGTAGAGCTGCGGAGGGGGCTTAAGCTGTGTCTAAAAACAGCGCTAAATCTTTCTTTCAGGCTGGGTCCTGGTTGACTCAGTCAGCACCAAGGCCTCCCAGCTCCCCAGCCCCCAACTCCAGGCCCCTCCCTGGTACCCCTGCACCAGGGTCCCCAAGGCCACCCTGAAGCCAGCTCAGCTCCCCCTTCACCTCCTGTAGACCTCCGTCTGGTTCCCTTCTGTGCTCCTTCCGCGGCTTTGCCTTGCTGCACCCCAGCCGTCTCCTGGCCTCTGCGGATGCCCGCTCTGGCCACCCATGGCCGCACGCACTGGGATCAGAATCCTCTGCGTCCCCGACGCCCAGTGACTCCAGGCCCTCTCCCATGCCCTCGTGGCAGGTCTGAACTTCTACTTTCCCCTCTGTGCTCAGAGACATCATCTCAGCCAAAGACGCTGCACCTCCACTATCTCTCCTACCTCCTGGACGCAGCGCCTAGGTGGAACCCATGGCCTGGCACCGGCTAGGCTAGCATCGAGCATGCTGAGCCACGCCCACCCACGCGACCACGCCCACCCGTAGGAAGCCACACCCACTCGTGTGACCACGCCCACCCAGGCACATCTTTGGGTACCACCCGCCTCCCCCGTGTTCCCGCTGAATCGGAACGCTTGGACCAAGGTTCTTCCTTGTTTCGGAACACCTAGCCTCTCTGACGGCCTCTCCCCCTCTTCAGCAATTTGCCGAAAGAAAATGTGCCAAAAGCCACATTTCACAGTGACCGATTCGCACTGTGTTAAAAAACCAATTTACCAAATGACCAATTTTACAGACTACCAAATCACTGAAACCTTGCTTCTAGTAATTATATACGAAACGTGCAGAAATATGTTTCATGGAGTTCCAAAATCTCCTAATGATCTTGATTTTTTCCAGTTTGACCTTGGGTTTCATCTATTGGAGATGTTTTACTTTGAGTTCTCCCACCCTGATTTCTATGGACTTCACCGGCATGTGGTTCCCATTTCAGAAGCCAACTGCTTCTCAACTTTGCTTATAAAGGTTTTGGCAACTCACAGGCTTTTTAAATTTTAACCTTTGGTTTGCAGAAGAGCTGGGTTTGCTCTTCAAGTGTAATTTTACACCAATTTGCATCTTCTCTTGTTTTTTTTCAAAGTGGTTGGGCAACCAGCCAAATAAAGTTTTTTTCTGCATGTTAATTGTCACATATCCATGACAACTTCCCCAATGACAAGACCCTAAAGTGGGAACTATAGTCCAATTTAGACACAAGCCTTTAAAATTAGAATTGACAGTAAGTGCAGGTGAGGGGAAACCCATCCATCGCCTCCCCCTAAATATTGTGCATTCAAAAAGTGCTCTGCTCCTCAAATATGGAAACCCACACGAATCTGACAGTGACCAGAGATGGCCTGGAAAATCCATGGCAGAATGGCTGCTGGCAACACACCTGACACCTACCCACCAAATTAGACTACTCGACACAAGTGAAATAGAAAGTGAACCCAGGGGAAATCCTCAGCATTGTAGAAACTAGGGCACGCAAAGAGCTATAATTTTTCAAGTAATTAACCAAAACAACTTTTGGGTAAATTCCAGGAATCGCTCATTAGGGAAACTGATCCTTTAATAAATTGGCAGTTACCAACCTTTTATCCTGCTGAGTGATTCTCGGGAAATGGTGACTGGTTATTTGGCAAATGACCCATTTCTTCCACTTTTCCATTTTTCCTGGATCTTTCCTTCTGGAAGCCAAGCCATCTAGGTTTCTGGATCCCCCAACCCTTCCAGCCTCCTTTCTGTTAAGCCAATGACGTGGGCTGGACCCTCTTCACAGTCAAAGGAAGATAGGGCTTGGTCACCCTGCACTGACCTCAGCAGAGGTCTTGCCCTCACTCGCATCCTATTTCCAAAAGCCCTGGTCTCTGATCTCCAAACTCTACTAAACAAATGTGATTGGATGGGACCAACTTTCGCTGAGGTTTGAGGTTGCCTGGCCACACAGGAAGCTCCAGGTGGAATCTTAGGCATCCCCGCTCTGCCAGGCCCTTATCTCCAAGTGCTGATGGAAAGACACACTCTCAGAGCCACGCAGTGTTAGGAAGGTGCTGGGCCAAGCAAAGAATCCGTAGCAGGAAAGGCTGCTGCTTCTGCAAATGGCAGTCCCAGGCACCCTCCCTGACTCCTACCTTGACAACACCGACGCTCCTGGCCTTGCATTGTGTTCTGGTCCTACTGCCTTTCACAGCCAGGCTTCCTGGGCCGGCTGCCAATACTCGCCGTTCTTCTTTGTCCACAGCAGTGGACATTTCCTGGTCTTTTTCCTGTTTAACCTCTTTACAACATAGTAGGAACCTCCTCTCGGAAGCCTTTCTGTACAGCCACTCTGGTCTGGCCTTCTCGATCTGCCTGTGCTGTTCTTTTCACCGGTCACCCTCCTGTGTGCCAGCAATCCTGGCATAATCAGATCCAGGGTCCCTTCCACTCCTGGACTTAATCACCTCTTACATGCTACCTTGGAGTCTGCTGTCTTTGCCCTGGGCTCTGGACTGCCCAGGACAACACTGGCTGGTCCAGAGCTCAGCATGTGCAAAACTGTCCTCTTACCCGTAATATGTCACTGCCTGTCCAGGAGACTAGGAACCTCTTTAAACATTTCCCCCCAAACACCACCAATTGCCAGCTGGGCAGCTGCTCCTCCTGATTGCTTCCAAGAGCCACTCTTTCCCTGCCTCTCTGTCCCTACATGGTCCCCAGGGTTCACTCCTCTTCCTTGGGGTCAGACCATTTTCTGGGCCTCCCTGTCTTCTAACCTGTGCCCAACACAGCTTCTGAGGGGATCCTTCATTGCTGTGAAGCTGGCTAGACCCTCCTGTCCCTGGCTGGACTGGAACCTCTCCCAAGGCCTAGATCAGGGCCTTGTGTAATTTCCATCTTCCTTTTCCAGCCCCCGGCATTCAGCGTCACCTAGGAAACTTGCCTTGACCCACCTGTTCCAGGTGCTCTGTCTCCATTGGTCAAATTCTCCACTCACAGTACTCTGATGATGAACTTGCAGTTCCTGGAGGGGGTCAGGTCAGGCTCCACAGTCCCCGCGTCGAGCGTAGGGTGGAGGTGCACTGAAGCTTTACTACGGACAGCTGCAAAATCCCAGAATTCTCAGCTCATGATGCAGTAAGGCTGACCTTGACGGTGTGGAAGGGAGAGGGGAGCCCCCCAGGGAGCCCCTGTAGTCCGAGGGAGCCACAGTGTGGCTGACGAACCTCTGAAGGTGAGGGCAGTCGCAGGAGAGAACAGCCTTCTCCCTACTTGGGAAGATGGCCTCTGGGTCTTCCCTCTCCCCAGGGCTGCTTGAGGGGGTCGCTGCCCTGGCGAGGGAAGGCTGTTGTGCTTGAAGGGTGCTTGGACACAGCTGAAAGCTGCCACAACGTTGTGGGTTTCACGTGCGCAATGAATTCAGCTCTGCCTCCATAGGAGGAGCAGCCGGGGTGCCAAGGTCTCTATTTCTGCCTCAGCCTGCTTGAATTAGAGACTATCTGGGCCCTGCTTGGGTTATCTTCCAGTGCCGAGAGGCCATGCATGGTGACATGGAACGGACAGGTGGTTTAGAGCCTTCTTGGATGAGGTCACCAGCCTGCAAGAGACCTCTCTGCTGGGTCGCTCCTTAGATGTTATTGACCTGTGACTGAACACAGTCCTGGCACGGTGAATTCCCTCTTAGTCCAGTGCCCATTGGGCACCCCAGGTACAGATGATGTCACCAAGAAGGCAGGCAAGCAGGAGCTGGCCTCTGATGACAAAGTCCAGCCCAACAGGCCAACGCCCATGGGCAGGGAGTTAAGTGTCTAGTTGACCGTGGCAGGGCAGAGTCATGAGGAAGGAGGGACCACTCATAATGAAAATGAAGCTGGCTGCATGGAACATGGCATGCCTGGCGGAGCACTAGGGGTGTCAAGCTTGCAAAGATCGATGAAACACAGCTTTCCAAGTTGCAGAAACCCAAGGGAAACACAGCAGAGTGCTCAGCTGGTCCAAGGAACATCCTCCACAGCCACATTAGTGGTCGCCTTGAAATATCAGGGAAGAACCATGTCCTGGCTTAATATGCCAAAAAAAAAAAAAATGAACATTTTAATCCCAACTCCCAATACGGGCACATATTTGGTAAAACTGCTATTCTTGCACGTGGCACGTGACAGTGTGCATTTGTGCAGTCGCCCGCGGACAGCGATTTAGCATGATGTATCAGGAACTGCAAAAGGAGGGCTGGAGCGGTGGCTCAGCGGTGATGGTTCTTGCCTGGCGTGCACGAGGTCGCAGATTCGCACCCCAGCACCACGCACACAACAAAGTGTCAGAGCAACAAAAGCCATATGAAAAACTAAATAAAATTGATTCCCTCTTTCTTTCCTTCCCATTGTCACCCCCCCCTCTTTTTAAAGGACAGTGAGAGAGAGAGAATCAATTTTTATTGAGTTTTCCCCATGGCTTTTGTTGCTCCGACACAGTTGTGTATGTGGGTGCTGGGGTTTGAACCCGTGTACTCGCGCATGCCGGGCAAGCGCCACAACCGCTGAGCCACCACTCCAGCTCCCATGTCCCTCTATCGCTAAAAAAACAAAACAAAACAAAACAAAAAAACCCTGCAAAAGTCCACAACCAGGAGTACAGAAAACAATCTCAGAGCTTGAGCAGAGGCTCATCAGGGTGCTGTCGTTTTAATTGTCATTTTGATGACGTAGGCAGTGGTCAAATGATAGTGCACTGTGTTTTAATACTGTTGCTTATTGAAAGAGGACTGTTGGTCACGTGGCAATGTGAACCCATGCCCATGACAGTGGGACCCAATCCCGTTTGCCTGTCATGGTGACAACTGAAGGAACAGCCTTCAGGAGAAAGGAAGCCCCTGCAGCTGGCCAGTACTGGGGCGAATGGGATTTTTTTTCTTTATTCAATGTAGCAATGTTTTCTTTTGACTTGGGTGGCGGGGAGGAGGTACATTGTCCAATTGTAACCCATTAGCTCACTACAGCTAACTCGGAGAGGCGTGGAGAAACTCATCTTCCTAAATAACCCTATTGAGAGAATGTATCAACCAGAAAGCACCTGCGGGAGATGCTGGGGGCTCCTTAGAGAAAGTCTCGCCCGGAGGACGCAAAGGAGGCCCACGACAGGGCTGTGCCATGGGGGGCGCCTGTCCACCCTCCCTCCAGACCCCACGCACCCCTCTCCACCTTAGCTGCTGTCCGATGCTCCGCCAAAGCCTGCGCTGCAAAATCGGAGGGCGTCGTCTTTGAAATAGGCTCAATGGATAATTTGTGGGGCGATGGAGGAGGTCGATCTATGATGTGAGAAACGAATCTAAATGTAAATCAGGCGAAGGGAAATATCTGTTAGGGTTAAGTGCAGAAAAGAAAATATGCAAAATCCAGGGGAAACCATTTCATCCCCAGGATGTGCGCACCCGGCGCTCTCATTCGCACCAAGGCGGCTGTCACTCACGGGTTTATTTGCAAATGGACAAAGAGGAACCTAAAACACTTTCATGATCTTAAAAGAGAAATTGGCCGGCTAAAGAGAACGTTCCTCCTGACGGCTCACGAGCGCGGTCAGCCTCCTCTTTGCTCCCCAGCCTCGACTTTGCTGAATCATCCTGCCAGGAGGGTGGGGGCACCACGCAGAGCCCAGCTGCCACCTGCCCTCCTGAGACTGCACCCCCATCACCACTGACAGCCACCGCAACTTCAGGGTCTTGATGCCTAGGCTGTTTCACTGCTATAAATTTTTGCCCTTATGTAAAAAACATATTTATGTAAAGTTCTGTCTTAAGGTTAAAAATTCACATTTCAGCTTCTGATGGATATTGAAATAGAGAGACAATTGGCATGATCTTGGGATCCAAACAGAAATGATCTTCCTTTCATCTGTTTTTACCTTCCCCTTCTAAATACCTATTTATTCTATTTTTGAAGATAACTCCTAGTAAAATTTTTAAATAAAAAAAGGAAATTACAGAAAAATAGGTATGCTATAATACCAATTCTGTTTCCACACACACAGGGCCAAGAAAACCTGTAAAATCCATCGAGATATGAATACAGAGAAATCTAATTTTCTATAAATTTTTTCTTTTTTCTAATATGTGATTATTTTATAATGAGCTTATAATACGCTTGCAATTAGAAGCACTAAAGATCACATTAGATTGATTGATTGATGGACCCTGGGAATGCTAGGTGAGTACTCTACCACTAAGCTCCAGCCCCAGTGCCAAGGTCCATTTTGAAGACATCTGGGTGCTAGGACACTGTGCATGTGATGGTGTCACTCCTGGTAATGAGCCAATGCATGCCCCTCCTACGGCAATCGATTCTCATCGTCTCCTGGCTTTAGCTCATCCTGCAGATG
>PVKS010025316.1:0-30024 GCA_004027875.1 Aplodontia rufa
CCTCCTCCTCCTCCTCCTTCTCCTTCATCTCCTCCTCCTCCTCCTTCCCCTCCCACTCCCCCTCATCATGCCTCATCCTCCTCCTTCTTCTTTTTAAGAAAGAGGGACAGTGAGAGACAATGTCAGTGTCGTTGCTCTGACACTTTGTTGTGTACATGGTGCTGGGGTTTGAACCCGCAGGCTCACACGTGCCAGACAAGTGCCGTAACAACTCCAGCCCATTTATTCTTCTAATGGTGTCTTTTGAAGAGCAGAAGTTCTTAATTTTGGTGAAGTCCAATTCATCAACTTTTCCTTTATCGATTTTGCTTTTGGGGTCCTTCTGAGAAATCTTTGCTCAACCAAGTTCACAAAGAGTTTTTCCCGTTTTCCTTCTTGTACCCAAACTGAGATAAGAACACTCCAGCCACTCACACAGAAGCCAAAGAAGCCTTTATTGGCCTGGCCAGCGGCGGCCACTCTGGACCCCAAACATCAGGTCTCAGAATGATGCACGTTCTAGCCATGTAGCAGAGCTTATAAGGGGTAAAGAACTCCCCGTTACTCGTCCTGCTGCCAAGCAAGCAAGCCGAGTACAAAAGCAGAAAGTAGCAGTTGGGGGGAACGTCCTGTCCCCACTGCTCAACCTGGATGAGGGAGCGGAGATTTTAGTAACTTAGTAGCCTATTTTAAGTATGTTAGAAAGCTGCCTCCTGATAAGGGAGGGGTCTCTTTGGTTCGAACATCCTCTGGAAGGTTTATGATTGGAAAAGTTTTGTGTTGGCATCTATGATCCGTTTGGAGCTTTTTTTCCCACACACAGGACAAGTTATGGACCAAGAGTCTTCTCTTCTTAATGTGCAGTTGATACAATATTTTTAAAGAGGCTTGCTCCACTGAACGCCTTTACATCTTTGCAAAACCTCATTTCAAAGCCAGCGATGGAATCCGTCTCTCTGCTCTCTCTTCTGTTCCATTGACACATTGTGTATTTGACACCAATATCTGTCTTGGTTACTGAAGCTTTATGGTAAGTCTTTTTTTTTTCAGAGTTCATATATTTTCCTTTAAAACTTTCATTATTTTCAAAATATTAAAGTAAAAAAAAGTTAAAAAATGAAGAAACATTAAAAATTATAAAGATGGAAATGAGGTACCTCATATTCTGGAACTCAGAGGTCACAGTTAACCTTTTGGCAAATTGCTTGTTTTCGTGTGTGAGTTACATAGTTGCTATCCTACCCTAACATTCAGCATGGATAGTTTTTGATAATCACAATTAATCTTGGGGATTTATACATTGTTTATGAGTGTTGGAAGCAAAGTTTCATCAAAAGCATAAAGCTAAATGTCTTTTTCTATAAACCATTATAATCTCTTTATATATATATATTATTAGTGCATTATAGTTTTACATAATAATGGGATTAGTTGTCACATATTCCTAGATGCACACAATTCAGCAATACAATTTGTTCAATACCCCCCCATGCACCCGTCTACCTCTCGTCCCCTGATCCCTTGCCTTTCTTCTGGGTCATATATTGTTCCTAAAAACCCCAAATACAGTGACATAATTCTTATACCTAGGAAGAACATTTTATATATATATGGCTATAGTATGTACAGTGACACTTATAACTGCTTGGAATGTACTTTGCTTTATCTCAGTTCCAACATTTCCCCTTCTCCTCCCTTCCTATCATCGCTTGTTATTCTTCAAAATATTTGACAATGAGATTAAACATTTATGTTTTCTACAGGTAAGCAGCATCGCTTGTTCAAATATCGTATGAAGTGCCTTGCAATTGTATCTCAGAAATATTAATATTGTGCATTTTTGTTGTATGGATCTAATACACGAGTTTGTGTACTTTACTCCCAAGCCTGGGTTTAGGTCCAGCCTCCACAAATGAGAGAAAATATTTGGCCCTTGACTCTCTGGGTTTGGCTAACTTTGCTCAGCATGATTTCTTCCACTGCCATCCATTTACCTTCAATAGATGCAATATCATTGTTTCTAATAGCTGAGTAGAATTCCATTGTGTGTGTGTGTGTGTGTGTGTGTGTGTGTGTGTGTGTGTGTATCAGAGCTTTTGGATCCATTCATCCAGTGAGGGGCATCTGGGTTGGTTCCATAATTTAGCTATTGTAAAATGAGCTGCTATGAACATGGATTTTGCTGTGTCGCTGTAATGTGCTGATTCTAACTCCTCTGGGAAAATACCCAGAAGAGGGAGAGCTGGGTCATATGGTGGGCTCATCCCTAACTTTTCGAGGATTCTCCACACTGCTACAATTCCACCAACAGTGTGCTAGTGTTCTTATCTCCCCACAGCCCCTCCAGCATCTGTTATTGTTTATGTTCTTCATCTTTGCCAGTCTGACTGGAGTGAGGTGAAATCTTAAGGTGGTTTTGATTTGCGTTTCTCTGATTGCCAGTGATTGAGAACACTTTCTCATGTATTCATTGGCTTGCTCAATGTCCTCTGTCGAGAAGTTTCTGTTTAGCTCTCTGGCTCATTTATTGATTGGATTGTTTGTGTTTTTGTTATTGAGTTTTCTGAGTTCTTTGTGAATTTTGGATATGAGTCCCCTGTCAGAGGAATCACAGGCCGTGATTCTCTCCATTCTCTAGGCTGCCTCTTGACTGTTTTGACCATTTCCTTGGCTACAGAAGTTTTTTAGTTTAATGGCCTCCCACCCATTGATTTTTGAGTGTAATTCTTTCACTTTAGGAGTCTATTTGAGGAAGTCGTTGCCAACTCCCATATGCTGGAGTGTTGGGTCTAATTTTTCTTCTAGCAGTTGTATGGAGGCTCATTTAATTCCTAGTTACTTGATCCATTTTGATTTGATGTTTGTGCAAGGTGAGAGATAAGGATCTAATTTCAGTTTTCTGCAAGGGGCTGTCCAGTTTGTCCAGCACCATTTGTTGAATAGGCTGTCTCTCCTCCATGTTATATTTTAACCCCCTTTGTCAAAGATCGGATGTTTAAAGATTTGTGGGTTTGTCTCAGAGTCTTCTATTCTATTCCATTGGTCTTCATTCCTATTTTGATACCAGTACTATGCTGTTTTTATACTACAGCCCTATTGCAAAAACACCTGTTTCATCTTTCTTGCTTAGTAATATTTTAGCTATTCTGGGTTTCTTGTTGTTTCATATGAATTTGAGAATTGCTTTTTCTGTATCTACAAAGAATGACATTGGAATCTTGAAGGGGATTGCATTGAATCTGTACAGTGCTTTTGGCAGAATGGTCATTTTAATTATATTAATTCTGCCTAACCAAGAGCATGGAACATCTTTCCATCTTCTCAATTTCTTCTACAATTTCTGTTTTCAATGTTCAATAATTTTCCTTGTAGAGGTCTTTTACTTCTCTTGTTAGATTAATCCTATGGTAAGTCTTAAATCAGGTACTGTTATATATATAAAGTTTTTCACTTACAAAGCAAGTTTCTTTGACAATTCCAAGTCTTTTCATCCATATGAGAATTTCAGAATTTGTTGTTACTTTTTTTTATTCATTCAACATAGTCTTACGTATAGGAGGGAATCGTTGCCACACATTCGTGGACTCATGCCTAATGACAGAGCAGCCAAGGCTGATGCCAGTTCTCAGTCTCACTTTTTTGGGTTCCCCCGATCCCACGTCTCCCCTACTTTACCTCCATGTTAAGTGGGTTTCTCATGGAAGTCAAAAGTTCCCCACCGGAATGATGCCCCTACTCCCTCCCTCCAGTGGCTTTAATGTCCCTCCTATTCCCCCCTTGCCCTTCCCCTGCTCCCCCAGCGTCATAGCCATGGTTCCCCCTGCTCTGCTCCCGTGAAAGTTCACCCAGGTTATTATTAGCTTAGCTAACTTTCAGTCTGTTGTCACTTTAAAACGCCTGCTGTGATTCTAATTGGGTCATGGCGAATCCGAATCCGTAGATCAGCCAAGGGGAAGTACTTTGTGCTCTAGCTCCTGGGCTTTCCTTTATCTCTGTCCATCATGGTTTCGCCGGCACTCTGTAATGCTTTTCAGTGTGTGCTTGTGTCAGGGTACTGAATATTTTAATTCACTAATCATTGCTGCTTTTAAAAATCCTATTTTTATTGCTACTGCATAGACATGCAGTAGAATTTTTACATTTCTGTTAGTATTGTACAGTTGCGGCTATACGGAGGCTCATCTGACACATTCATACACGTGTGCAGTCGGATTTGCTCCAGCATAAGCCTTAATGCTCCCACTTTCCCTCTCCCCCTCACCTCTTCTGCTTCTCCTCTACCGGTCTTCCTTCTGTTTATTTACTGGTTGGTTTCATTGGTGCCTTATAGATATACGTGAAGGTGGAATTCACCGTGGTATATTCATCTATGTCCGTAGCACAATGTGGCCAGCTGCATTCTGCTGTCCTCCCTCTTCCTGTCCCTCCTCCCTCCGCCCCTCCCTCTGCTCCGCTGACCTGGAGCTCGCCTGACTCACTCATTGGTTTTAGCTGGGCTTTCGTACTTCCACTGGCTTTCTATTTAGACAACCACAGTGTCTTTGAATAAATGCCATTTTGCACCTTCTGTTCCAATCCAGGTGTTCTTTCTTTTTCTTTCTTTCTTTCTTCCTTTCTTTCTTCTTTCTTTTTCTTGCCTTATTTCACTGCCTAGAACCTCTGGGACCATGGAATAGCAGTTGTTGGAGCAGACACAGATGATGAGGTCCTCCTGTGGGTTTTCACCCGTTACTCTGTTGTTAGCTGTCGTTTTCACAAATGTCCTTTACCATGTGAGGGGTTTTCAATTCCTCCGTTATCAATTGTTCAGAATGAATGGTGGATTTTGTCAAAGGCTTCTCCCTCCGACACCCATTTCTTGAGCTAATTCTCCTCTTTTGTCTTTCTGTAGGGTGAATGGCACTGATGGATTTTTAAAAATTAAAACAACTTTGCATTATTGATGTAAACTCAATTTGTTTATGATACGTTATCCTTTTTAAAAAGTAGCATTAGTTTTTCTTTGCTGAAATTCTGTTAAGAACTTTTTCACCTAGGTTCATCAGGAATATTGATGTGTAGTTTCCTGTCTGGTTTTAAAACCAGGGTGTTGCTGGCTTCATAAAATGAATTAGGAGTTACATTTTCTTTCTTTTTTCTTTTTTTTGGAACGTTTATTTGTTTGGTTCCAGGTATCAAACCCCAGGTCATCTTACATGCTTGGCAAGTTTTCCGCCACTGAGCTAAATAGACCCAGTCCTAAAAAAAGTTTTTAATTCCTAGTTTTTCCTCAGTTTATCGAATCTAATCAGCAAATTTAGAAAAGAAATCTAAATTAAAATTTTAAATATACATTATGTTACATATTAAAAGTCAGTAAATGTGAATATTTGTTGATGCTAATAACAAAGGCATGATAAATACTAGATCAATAAAAGAAAATAATTGTTTTGGTGTACTTCTAGAAGGAGTTAGCTTTTTTATTAGATGAATATTGAGTTACAATTGAGGGGAAAACATTGTCAAACAATCAAGAACAAATGCATATATACATAGTTATCCAAGGCTAATGCCATGTCATGGATGCACTGCTTGGGTTCCCAGTGATTCTATGTTTCCTCCAGAAGAACCCCTGTGTTAAATGGATATCTCATGGAGGTCAGAGATCTCCTTCTGAGATGATTCCCCCATTCTCCTTCCCTCCAGTCTCCTAGATATCCTTCCTAATCCCTCCCCCCACCCTTGCCCCTCTCCCTACACCTCCAGGTATCCTAGGCAATGATCCCCCTGTTTGTGTAAAAATTCACACATTTTGATGTTATTGTTAGCTTAGCCATCTAACATACTGTTTCCGGTTGTATTCTAGCTTCCACAAATGAGCGAAAGCATTTGGCCCTTGATCTCTGACATTGGGATACATCACTTAGCATATTTTTTTCCATCTCCATCCATTTGGCTGCAAAAGCCATAATATCATTTTCTCTAATGGCCGAGTAGTATTCCATTCTACATATGTACCGAAGTCTTTGAATCCACTTGTCGAGTTAGGGGCATCTGGGTTGGTTCCATAGTCTAGCTATAGCAAACTGAGCTGCTATAGACATTGATAAAGCTGTATCTTTACAATATGCTGATTCTAACTCTTTTGGGAAAATCCCCAGAAGTGTGATAGCTGGGTCGTAAGGTGGTTCCAGCCATAATTTTTTAAGAAGTCTCCACACTGTTTGCCACAGTGGCTGAACCAGTTTGCAGTCCCTCCAGCAGTGCGACAGTGTTCCTCTTTTCCCACAGCCCGTCCAGCATCTGTCATTGTTCATATTCTTCATTTTTGCCACTCTAACAGGAGTGAGGTGAAATCTCAGTGAAGTTTTGATTTGCATTTCTCTTATTGCTAATGATGTAGAACATTTTCTCATATAATTATGGGCTTTCTGGACTTCTTCTGGTGAGAAGTTTCTTTTTAGATCCGTAGCCCATTTATTGATTGGATTATTTGTGGTTTTGGTGTTTAGTTTCTTTAGTTCTTTGTATATTCTGGATATGTAGCAGACAAAGGTTTTCTCCCATTCTGTAGTTCTCTCTTGACACTTGACTAAATTTTCAGCTGTGCAGAAGCTTTTTAGTTTAATTGCATCCCATTCATTTATTCTTGACTTTACTGCTTACGCCATGGGAGTTTTGTTAAGGAAGGCACCGCTGACTCCTATGCCCTGTAGTGTTGATCCTACTTCTTTTTCTAGTAAATTTAAAGTTGCTGGATTAATATCCAGATCGTTAAACCATTTTGATTTACTTTTTGTGCAGGGCGAAAAGGTAAGGATCCAGCTTCAGTTCTCTACACATGGCTGTCCAATTTGTCCAGCACCATTTGTTGAACAGGCTCTTTCTTCCACACTGTTTTTGCCCCCTTTATCAAATATCAAATAATTAAAGATATGGGGATTTGTCTCAGGATCTTCTATTCATTCCACTGGTCTTCAGTTCTGATTTTTTTTTTTTAAGAGAGAGGGACAATGAGAGAGAGAAAGAGAGAAACAATTTTTATTTAGTTTTTCATGTGATCTTCGCTGCTCTGAGACATTGTGTATGTGGTGCTGGGGTTTGAACTTGCATACTTGCACATGCTGGGCAAGAGCCGTAACAGCCAAGCTACCATTCCAGCCCCTTCAGTTCTGTTTTGATACCATTACCATGCTGTTTTTAATAGTATGGCCCTGTAGTATAATTTCAGGTCAGGGATTGTGATTACCCCTACTACTTCCTTCCTGCAGAGTAATGTTTTGGCTAATCTGGGTCTCCTGTTATCCTATATGAACTTGAGAATTGCTTTTTCTATATCCATGAAGAATGCCATTGGTATCTTTATGGGGATTGCATTAAACCTGTACAGGGCTTTGGGTAGAATGGCCATTTTTATTATATTTATTCTGCCTAACCATGAGCATGGAATGTTTTTCCATCTACTCAGGTCTTCTGTAATTTCTTTTTTTAGTGTTTGATAGTTTTCGTTGTAGAGTTCCTTAATATCCTTTGTAAGGTTGATGCCCAAGTATTTCATCTTTTTTGGAGGAGATGGTGAATGGGGGAGATTTCCTGATTTCTTCTTCTGCAGATTTGTTGCTGGAGTAAAGGAAAGCTAGTGACTTACTGGAGTTGATCTTGTAGTCAGCTACTTTGCTAAAATCGCCTATAAGCTCTCGGAGTTTTCTGGCCGATGTTATTGGGTTTTCTAGGTATAGAATCATGTCATCAGCAAATAGAGACAACTTAACGTCCTCTTTTCCTATACGAATACCTTTGATTTCCTTCTCTTGCCTGATAGCTCTGGCAAGGGTTTCAAGGACTATATTGAACAAGAGTGGTGAAAGCGGACAGCCTTGTCTAGTTCCTGAATTCAGTGGAAATGCTTTCAGTTTTTCTCCATTGAGGATAATGTTGGCTGTGGGTCTGTCATAAATAGATCTGACATAGTTAAAATATCTTCCCTTGATCCCTATCTTCTCCAGAGTTTTGAGCATAAAGTGGTGTTGAATTTTATCAAAGGCCTTCTCTGCGTCAATTGAGATGATTATATGATTTTTGTTTTTAATTCTGTTTATGTGGTGAATTACATTTATTGATTTGCATATGTTGAACCAGCCTTGTTTTCCTGGAATGAAGCCCACTTGATCATGATGTATTATCTTTTTAATGTGCTTTTGTATTTGATTAGCTAAGATTTTATTAAGGATTTTTGCATCAATGTTCATCAGGGAAACTGGTCTGTAGTTTTCTTTTCTTGACATGTCTTTGTTGGATTTTGGTATCAGTGTAATATTTGCTTCATAAAAAGTGTTTGGGAGTGCTCCAACCCTTTCAATTTCATGCAAGAGGTTGTAGAGGATCTGTGTTAGCTCTTCTGTGAATGCTTGGTAGAATTCTGCGGTATATCCATCCGGTTCTGGGCTTTTCTTTTTTAGGAGAGCTTTGATTGCTGCTTCAATTTCGCTATCTGTGATCGGTCGGTTTAGATTTTCAATGTCCTCCTCTGTTAAAGAGGGGATGTTTTATGTGTCCAAGTACCTGTCCATGTCCTCCAGATTATCAAACTTGACAGAATATAAATTTTCAAAATAGGTTCTGATAATCTGGATATTGGATGAGTCTGTGGTGATATCACCGTTTTCATCTTTGATTTTGTTGATTTGCTTCACTTTGTTCTTCCTTTTAGTGAGGTTGACAAGGGGTCTCTCAATCTTGTTTATTTTCTCAAAGAACCAACTCTGTTTTGTTAATAATTTGTATTGTTTTTTTGTTCTCAATTTTGTTGATTTCAGCTCTGATTTTAGTTATTTTCTGTCTTCTATTAGCTTTGGGATTGAATTGTTCCTCTTTTTGCAGGCATTTGTGTTGTAGCATTAGGCTATTTATTTGGACTCTTTGTAGATTTTTGTTGTATGCACTCAGTGCTATAAATTTACCTCTTAAGAATGCCTTCAAACTCTCCCAGAGATTTCAGTATGTTGTTTCCTCATTCTCAATCAATTCTAAGAACTTCTTGATTTCTGCTCTCATTTCCTCTTTTATCCATCCTTTGTTTAAGAGGGAATTATTCAATTTCCAAGTATTTGAGTAGTTTCTGTTGTTTCTCTTGTTGTTGATTGCTAAGATCATAGCATTGTGGTCTGACAGAATACTTGTGATTATACCCACTTTTTTGTATTTGTTAAGATTACCTCAGTGAACTAGGATGTGGTCTATCTTACAAAAGGATCCGTGAGCTGCTGAGAGGAAGGTAAATTCAGCTGTCTTAGGATGGAATATTCTGTAGATGTTTGTTAAACCCAATTGATTAATAGAGTTATTCGGATTAGAGATGTCTTTACTGATTTTTTGTTTTGATGATCTGTCTAGTGTTGATATGGGTGTATTGAAGTCCCCCGGTATTATTGTGTTGAGATCAATGAGGGGGATTAATGTCCTTAAGTATTTTTTCCATATATTTGGGGGGAATTGTAATTGGGGGCATAAATGTTAATTACCATTATATTTTCTTGATGGACTGTCCCTTTTAGTAGGATAAAGTGTCCCTCTTTGTCCTTTCTGACTAATTTTAGCTGTAAATTAATTTTATCAGAAATTAGGATTGCCATGCCAGCTTGCTTTTTTGGGCCACAGACCTGGTAGACATTTTGCCAATCTTTCACTTTCAGTGTGTGTCTATTTCTGAGTGTTAAGTGTGTGTCTCTTGTAGACAACATATTGTTGGATTTTGTTTTTTGATCCAGTGAGCCAGTCTGTGTCTTTTAATTGGACCATTGAGACCATTCACATTCAGAGTTAGAATAGATATGGGAGGCTGAACCTCAGACTTTGTGACTGTTACAGAGTTTTAAGTCATCTTGGAAGTCATTTTGTGTGTAATGTGGTTATTGACTCACCCTTATTTAAGGATTTAGAGTATTATTAGCATTTTCTACTGAATGAAGAATATCCTTGAGAATATTTTGTAGTCCAGGATTTGTGTTCATGTATCTTGCTAAATTGAGTTTATCATTGAAGTATTTAATTTCCCTGTCACATTTAAAGCTGAGTTTTTACAGGGTATATTATTTTTGCCTAAAATTTTCTGTTTTTCAAAGCTTGAAAAATATTGTTCCAAGCTATTCTGGCCTTCATTGTTTAATCTGAAAAATCCATAGTGATCTGAATTGGTTTGCCTCTGAATGTGATTTGGGGCTTTTCTCTAGCTGCTTTTAGAATTCTATCTTTAATTTCTCTGTTATTCATTTTGTATATGATATGTCTTGGTGAATTTCTCATTTGATTAGGCCGGTTTGGTGTTGTATAAGCTTCTTGGATGTGATATTCCGGGTCACTTGTAAGGTGAGGGAAGTTCTCATTTATGATATTGCTTAAAAGATTCTTAATGCCTCTTGTTTGCTGTTCGGAGTTTTCATCCAGGCCAATGACTCTCAGGTTATTTCTCCTCATCTCATCAAATATTATTTGGAAGTTCTGGTCATGCATTGAAAGTTTCTTCTCTTGTTTGTCCTCTTGGAACTCGACATTGCTTAGCCTATCTTCATTATCTGATGTATGTTCTTCAAGAGCTGAAGTTCTATTTTCAGTGGGTTTACTCTGATGTTAGTATCTTCCAGTGAATATTTGATTTGGTTGACCATGTTTTTCAATTCTGATAGCTCTGCTACATCTCTCTTCAGGATGCCTAATTCTTTGTAGAGCTGATCTTTCATCTCATGGAATTGCTCCCTTATTTCCTTATACAAGTTGTATCTCATCTCTTGAAATTGTTCTCTGATCTCTAATTCTTCTTTCAACTCTTTGATTGAGTTACTAATCCTAATGTTGATACAATATTTTTGGTTTTCATCTAGGGCCCTGGCAATGGGATCCTTGGGTAGCATGCTATGAGCTTGAGGAGGGGAGTTATTTCCCCTTTTCCTCATTTTCAGATACAGGGGATGTGGCTTGAAGACCAACTATGTTAGTTACTGTTGTAAGCATTACTGGAGCTTCTTATGCCTGTACTCCATTTGGCTTGGGTGCTGCTTGGGTGCTACTTGGGAAGCACAGCTCAACAGCTGCCAGTCCAGTCAATGAAGAAATGTGAGCCTATAGGTGCTATACTGAACAGTTTCAACTAAAACAGTTATCATTGTGATTAGCACCTACAGGAGTACTTTTCTTCCATGAGAGCTCTCACAATATGTTAAGATAGCTAGCAAATACCCATTTTGAAGAATGACCTTCACTTCAGTTAGTAGGGCCTCTGTAGATGGAGGGAAATATAATCTAGAAATCCAAGGAAGTGGGGTAGGGAGGTAGTGTGGAGCTCCTGAGTTAGAATAAAGAACTAGAAGGTGTTAGCATGGATTCAGCTATTCAGTTAGGAATAAGGAAAAGATAAAAATGGGATGCGAGTAGGTTAAAGGCTTTGAGTGAGGAAGAGAGAGAACAGCATATAGTTTGGGAATTGAGAGAGTAGAGGGGAGAAGAGGTTAATTTAAGGCGTGATTCATTTCAACCCAAGGACATTAGAGCTAGTTTACAATCATGACCAATTGTGGACAGTGAGAAAGGAGAGGAGGTATAGCATCTGCTGGGGAGAGAAAGAGCAAGAAAAAAAGAGAAAGAAAAAAAGAACAAAAGGAAAATAAAAGAATAAAATAAAGAAAAAAGGTAAAAAAGAAAAAAGGAAAGGAAAAACAGACCCTAGGGGAAGTAGGGATAGCAGTGGTAAAATATAGGAAGGGTAGAAGAGATATTAATAAGACTTGGGTGCATGCATAGGAAAATAAGGAGGTGAGGCACAGTATACTTCAGATACTAAATGTGCTGACCAGAATCCCTCCATTCAGGAGGGAGGACAAGGAAATGAACAAACACACAAAGATAAACAATAAAACAAACAGGAACAGAAAAAAAGAGAATAAAAATAAAAAATAAGAAAGGAGAGCGAAAAGATTGAGAAAACAAAAGAAAAAACAAAAATGGCTAGTATTTGTATATGTCTATGAAGCAAAAAACTGTTCCAGCTAATTCATCAATACATGTTGAGAACAGGATAAAAACAGAAGGCAAAAAAAGAAAAAAAAAAGGAAAGAAAGCAAAAAAATGTATATATCTATGCAAAATCAGATAAAAAGTAAAAAATTCTTAATGAAAACTTGGAAGTATAGACAGTAAGGATGTCTCTGAGTCCTTTGAGAGGGGATGTTCACTGTCCTGGTTTTCGATATGAATGTCTCTCAGTCTGGGTTATGTGATCTCACAAAGAGGACTAGGTTGTCCTCAGACTCCTGGGATTTTTAGGAGTGGGTGCCAATGAAGAGGGCTGGTTCTGGAAAGCCTTGAAGTTTGCTAGCCTCTCAGGGGAGCTGAAACCAGTGGACTTAATGAGCAGGGAATCTGGCTGATTTCTATCTCCCTCTGCTGGGAGTTGCATACACTGTCTCTTATGGCAGAAGACTCAGAGCCTTTAACTTGTCACGTGATCCTTCTGGCTGGGGGTGGTGGACAAGGCTGGGGATTGGCCTGTTTATTCCATAAACCAAAATCCCCCTAAGCAAGGTAGAGCTTGGGCCTGGCCAAGGCTTTCTCTTCCTGGAACAAAATGATGTCAGTGTCCGTCTGCTGACAGAGCCTGCTCTAAAAAGCCAGAGAGTGCTGTCTCCTGAAGCTGGGAATGGCGTCTGGGCTTTCTTGCTGAGCAGCCTGTTCCGCTGCGGGCTGCTTCCAAGCACTGGTCTCGCCAGACACAGTGTATGACCTGGGTGGGTGTCTGCAAATGTGCTCCCCCATGCTCTGTTTTTATAAAGCTCGGGATCCCAGCAGTGATTCGGTCGCTGAATCTGTTCACATCCACCCCTGCTCCCCGGCCATTTGCTGTTAGCTGCAGCCACTCACAGCGCGTCAGCCCACAGAATGTAAGCATAGCTAATCTGCTGCATCCCTGGCAGGATGGGTAAAATCCCTTTTGTTTCTGCATGTGAATTTCTCAGGACTCGGCTCCTCAAAAAAAGCTTCTCAAACTAGCACTAGAAGTTCATAAATACAATCCCCAGAATGCACCTTCAAAAGCTGAAGATAAAGTGGGATTTACCCATCCAGACTCAGAGCCACAGGAAAAGCCGCCTCACTTCAGCTCACCATCTTCTCCAGGAGTTACGTTTTCATTTCACTTTCCTGAGGAGTATGAGAAGATTTGGGATTTCTTCTTCCTTAAATAATTTGGTCAAGCTGGGTGCAGTGGTTCACACCTATAATCCCAGTGGGCTCGGGAGGCTGAGGCAGGAGGATCATGACTACAAAGCCAGCCTCAGTAACTTAGCGAGGCCCTAAGCAACTTAGTGAGACCCTGTCTCAAAATAAAAAGCAAAAAGGGCTGGGGATGTGGCTCAGTGGTTAAGCGTCCCCTGGGTTCACCAGTAAATTTGAGTGCTTGGAGTTTCTTTGTTGGAAGTTTTTTTTTTTTAAAAACTAAAAATTAAAAAAAATTAAAAATTAATTTCCCTGATATGTAGAACTCATCTGTTTCTTGAATAATCTTAGATTGCCTGTGTCCTTCAAGAAATTTGCTCATTTCATCTAAGTTATTGAACTTATTAGCATAAAGAAGATCACAGTATTTCTTTTATCTTTTTAATTTCTGAAGAATCTGTAGTGATGAGTGATATCTCTTTCATTCCCAGAATTGGTCATTTCTCTTCCTCCCTCCCTTTCCTTCCCCTTGCTTCTTCCTTTCCTTTCTTCCCTCTTTCCTAGGTCCCTAATCAGCCTGGCTAAAGGTTTATGAATTTTATTTATTTTTTAAAGACTTTTTTGTCTGCACTGCCTCTGTTTTTATTTCACTGATTTCCACTCTGACCTTTGCCACTTCCTCCCTTAGTAATTCAGGTTTCTTTGCTGTTTTTTTCCTAGTTTGCTAACAGGGAACCTGAAGCTGTAGACTTGCAGCCTTTGTGCTTTTCTAACAGGCATTTTGTGGTATGAATTTTGCATTACTCAGGATGTTCGTCACATCCAGCAAAGGCTGCCTGTGAGTTCTGGGTCCTGTTCACTGTGTGCCACAAACCACTGCTCCTTGGTTGAGTGCCGATCATTTGGGCTTGCTGGGTGCAGGGTATTTTGTATTACTGTACAATAAGAATGTAGTTATTTGGCCTTTGTTCTAGGATGTAGTTAAGAACCCATAAAACTCTGATCCTTTTGGGTCTATTTTCTAATATGTATTGGTTGGGTTCAGAGCTGTGTTAAGTCTACAGCCGACTATTCCCCACTGCTGGACAGTGCCTTATGAGTCCCCTGCCAAATGACCCCTGAAGGACAGAGGTGGGAAAGTCTCTCACCCAGCATGAGGCTAGCCACTACTCCCTGGAACACCTTCTGGGTGGCTCCTTCCCTGCCCTCAGGTAGCTTTGTACCCTGCAGCTGCTGGCAGCCCTCTGCCAGGCAGTGAAGGGTGCCTTGCAGGTCCCCACGGCTCTGCCCAGTGCTCTGCCCACGTGCCTGGCTGCCTGTGCCCCCAGGGCTTGGCCTGGGCTCTCCTCCCTCAGCAGCACCCGCAGAATCAGGGCACCAAATGGGGCCACAGTGGGCCCACCTCAGCCATTTCCCTGCACTCGGGTTCACTGCCCTCTGTGGCAAATGTTCAACATCATCTTGAAAACAGGTGCTTTGTACCTTTGTCCTCTTGAAAGCATTTTCCAAGTGGGAGGTCACTGTGGTCCCTGCTTGTCCTGGGGGCCTGGCTCTCAGTTTTCTAGTCACCTTCACTTGTTTTCCAGGAGGGTCAACCATTTTTCATAGAGTTAAGAAATCATTTTCTGGGAGATTCCAAGAAGGCAAGCTGTAGGAAAGCTGCTTCTTGTTTGGCTCTGTGACCAGATGAAAAAATGCTAGGACAGCAACATTGCCAAGAGCTGCATTTAGGGGGACAGCATCACCAGAACACAGCACTAGTTAGAGGAGATTTTTGGAGGGTCAGAGATTTGGGTACAGCAAGTGGAGAAGAGGGATTGTCTTTGTCCCAGCTAGGACATGGCAGCTGCAGCTGTGACCACCATTGCTCCCAATCAGCAAGATAGTGGGGGAGGAACTGAACTGTAATGGGAGATCCAATCCACCTCAGAGAAGCCCATTTCTATAAGGAACCGTGCATTGAGCTCACCTAGAGACACCCATACTGCACCTCCACTGCGTAAGGGGAGAACAGTGTATCTCAGCTGCCTGCAAAAGGAAAAATCAGGAGTCTCAAGCAGACTGCCCTGCAGAAGAGTCAGCAGTTCAGGGCAGGTTATGTCACAATTGCACCAGGAGTCAGCCCAGGTTCAGAGGCTGAACTCGGAAGAGGAGGTGTGGAAAAGATGCAGCCTCCACTTAGCTCTAGGGATTTGGGATTGTGGAGTACAGGGGAGCCTGCTTAGCTCTGTCCCCCCCCACCTGCAGTGGGCAGGCTCACGTGATAAGCTAAGGTGGGGCAAGCGAGCTAAGAGACCTCACCTCCTCTACTTTCTCTTTGTTCATGCTCAGATATTACAATCTTCTCTAACTTCCTCTTCCATTCCCTGCTCTCCCAGGCTTCTAATTAATTTGTACCATTTGATCCCCCCATCATTAATGCTTTGTAACCATTACTGCTGTGAATGCCAAACTCAATAACGATAGTATGCTTTGAAGCCTGACATAGGTGATGGTTAAATATTATTGTCACTAAAACTTATGGCTCACACTACCATTCATTTCGTAGGTGGAGTTTAACACTGTGGTATGGTTGGTACTAAATAACCAATTAAATACCACTTATTTGTTCATATTGATGATCTCCTATTAGTTCATGAGGAGCTGGGAATCTTAAGGGACACTAACAGTGTCCCTTAGGTTAAGGACTTGGCTTCTGAACTCAACTTTCCTGACAACACCCAAACCAAAACTCCCAATCCAACAGCGAAGTCCCAAAGAGGAACAACCAGACCCAGACCCTGAGCAGCACCTGTGCATGCCCAGGTCTCCAGTTCCACTGTGACTGGGGCACTGGACACCCTCAAGGACCCCACACCCAGATACCACCCAGCTGTCATGCACACCTGCCAGGTCCAGATATATTGGGGCCATCCCACTACCAAGGACCCCAGATCCCAGCATAGCACATAGGTTGGTCCATTATGGCCCATCCCATTCCTCTGGGACCCTAGCAGCCAGCAATGCACCCCAATAACTTAGCTTCAACAGCACAATGGTCTGCCCAGCAACCCCTCCAGGTGCGAAGTCTGAGTCCTGGAACCTATATCCAAAAGGTGCAACAGAACAAGGTTCCAAGAAGAAACAGCTTTCTGGAAGAATGTGGTCATCAGAGAGGAGTTGTCTGACCCAGCCTTTGACATGAAAGGAAGAAGAACCCAAAGATTGTCTTGCTTCTACACAGGGAACCCCAATTCAAAGATCCAGAAGAAGGTTTTCAAAGATGAAGAATCAAACTGGAAGAGGTTTGCCTCAAAACCACAACTCCCTTAGCAAGGAGCCCATGGTCAGGGAGTGGGATGAAAATCTAGAACAAATTATCAACGATCTGGTAACTAAAAGGAGCAAAGAACTAAAAGAAGATTTAATAAAGGGACTAAGTCAGAAAACTCAAGAGTTGAAAAACTATTATTAAAGAAATAGACATACTCAAAAAAGAAGTAACAGAGCTAAAATCTTCAGTCAATGACATGAGAGGAACCATGGAAGACTTTAATAATAGACTAACTTCTGTAGAAAATAGAACCTCAGCTTTTGAAGAAAGAACTTCTGACAATGAGGACAGGCTGAGCAAGCTTGAGTGCACAGATGACAAAAAAGAAAAACAGCTCACAGAACATGGACAGAATTTTCAGAATGTCTGGGCTGAAATGAGAAGAAACAATCTAAGAGTAATTGGGATACAGGAAGAAATCAAAATGCAAATGAATGGTATGAGGAACATTTTCAAGGATACAGTTAAAGAAAAAATTTCCCATATAAAAATAGAGTCAGATATGCTTATTCAGGAAGCTTATAGGACACCCAATTAGCCTAATCAAATGAGAAACTCACCAACACACATCATATTCAAAATATACACTAGGGAAATCAAGGAAAGATTATTAAAACCTGCAAGGGAGAAATGCCAAATCACATTCAGAGGTAAATCAATAAGAATCACCTGTGACTTTTCAGCTCAGACTCTGGAAGCAAGAAGATCATAGAAGGAGATCTTTCAACATCTGAATGACCACAGCATGCAGCCAAGAATACTACACCCAGCAAAACTCAGCTTCAAATTTGAGGAGGAAATAAGAACTTTTCATGATAAGATCAAACTTGTAGCATTCATGAACAGAAAACCAGCATTACAAAGAATCCTCAAGGATAAACTCTAGTTAGAAGAACAACCAAACAGTACTCAAAACACACAGACTGGGAATTCAATAAAGGTTCATGCTATCAATACCCAAGAAAGATACAGCAGAACTTACTAATAAAGCACAATGAATTCGAGCCACATCCACACAACTACTCTAACACTGAATGTGAATGATCTCAATACATCACTCAAAAGACACAGATTAGCATGTTGAATTAAAAAACAAAATCCAACAATATGTTGCTTACAAGAGACTCGCCTAACAGCCAATGAAATCCACAGATTGATGGTGAAAGGATGGAAAAAAAAACTACCATGTTTATGGTCCAAGAAAGCAAGCTGGCATTGCAATACTTATATCAAACAAAGCAGATTTTAAACATAAACTAATCAGAAGAGATAAAGAAGGCCACTACATACTAGTAAAGGGAACAATACAACAGGAAGATATAACCATATATACTCTCTAAACAATAATGCCCCCAACTATGTGAATAAGTTACTCCATGACGTAAAACCACCTGTGGACTTCAACACAATAATAATGGGAGACTTCAGACCCCTCTGTCACCAATAAACAAATTGTCAAAGCAAAAAAACCCAAACAAACAAAAAACCAATGAAAAGATCTCCATCCTAAACAACTCCATATATCAAATGGACTTAACAGAATATCTATAGAATATTCCACCCCAAATCAGCTGAATATACCTTCTTCTCAGCAGCATATGGATTCTTCTCCAAAATAGATCATATTCTAGTCCACAAAGGAAATCTCAGCAAATATAAAAAAGTAGATATTATTCCATGTATCCTATCAGACCATGATATCATGACCCTAGTAATTAATAGCAAAAATTATAACAGAAAACACACATATACTTGGAGATTAAATTAACACCCTATTTAATGAAGAATGGATCCAAGAAGATATGAGAGCAGAAATAAAGAAATTCTTGGAAGAGAATGAGAATGAAGACACAACATATCAAAACCTCTGGGATAGCATGAAAGCATTTCTAAGGGAAAAATTCATAGCACTGATTGCTTATATTAAAGACGAGGAGAGATCCCAAATAAATAAGCTTATGCTCCACCTCAAATTCCTACAAAAGAAAGAACATTCTAATCCCAAAGCCAGCAGAAGACAGGAAATAATCAAGATCAGAGCTGAAATCAATGAAATTGAGAAAAACAAAAAACAAACAAAAAAAAAACAACAAAAAGAATCAACAAAACAAAGAGCTGGTACTTCAAAAAAATAAATAAAATCAATAGACCCCTAGCCAATCTCACTAAAAGAAGGAAGGAAATGAAGCAAATCAATAAAATCACAAATGAAAAGGGACCAATCAACACTGACCTCATGGAAATTCAGTGAATTATAAGACCATATTTGAAAAAATATACTCCTCTAAAGACATGAACAAATTTCCAGGCACATACAACATCACCAAATTGATGCAGGATGAGATTGAAATCCTAACAGCCCAATAACAGTCACTGAAATCCATACAGCAATTAAAAGTCTTCTAAAGAAGAACAGCCCAGGACCTGACGGATTCCCTACTGAGTTTTCCACATCTTTGAGGAGGAGCTAACACCTGTCCTTATTAAGCAATTTCAAGAAACTGAAAAGGAGGAAACTCTCCCAGACACTTTTTATGAGGCAACAATAACTCTGATACCAAAACCCAACAAAGACACACAAAAAGAAAACTACAGACAAATATCCCTGATGAATATCAATGCAAAAATCCTTAATAAGGTTCTAGCAAACTGCATTCAAAAATACATCAGGAAGATAATTCACCATGGTCAAGTGGGCTTCATTCAAGGTATGGACAGCTGGTTCAACATACACAAATTAATAGATGTGATTTATCACTTAAACAGAATTAAGGGAAAAAACCATATGATCATCTCAATAAATGCAGAAAAGACTTTCGATAAAATCCAGCACTCATTTATGCTCAAAACTCAAGAAAAAAATAGGAATCAAAGTACCTTATCTTAACTATGTAAAGGTCACATATGACAAACCCTCAGCTAGTATAATATTAAATGGAGAAAAGCTGAAACATTTCCACTAACTTGGAAACAAGACAAGGCTGTCCACTCTCACCACTTTTATTTAATATAGTTCTTGAGACCCTAGCCAGAGCAATTAGGCAGGTAAAGGAAATCAAAGGGATAAGAATAGGAAGAGAGGAAGTCAAACTATCCCTGTTTGCTGATGACATGATCCTATATCTAGAAGATCCCAAAAACTCCACCAGAAAACTGCTTGAGCTTGTAAACAGATTTAGCAAAGTGGAAGGCTACAAGAGCAATGTCTATAAAGCAATAGCTTTCCTGTACACTAACAATAATAGGGTAGAAGAAATCAGGAAATCGGTCCCATTCACAATATCCTCAAAAAGAATACAATACTTGGAAATTAATCTAACAAGGGAAGTAAAAGACTTCTACAACGAAAATTATTGGACATTGAAGAAAGAAATCGAGGAAGACCTGAGAATATGGAAAGATGTTCCATGCTCTTGTTTGGGCAGAATTATTATATTTAAGATGACCATTCTGCCAAAAGCACTATATAGATTCAATGTAATCTTCATCAAGATATCAATGTCATTTTTTACAGATATAGAAAAAGCAATTCTCAAATTCATATGGAAGAAGAAACCCAGGGCTGGAGCAGTGGCGTGGTGGTTATGGCACTTGCCTGGCATGTGCCAGTATGCGAGTTCAAATCCCAGCACCATGTTCTCAATGAAGACTCGGAGCAACAAAAGGCACATGAAAAACTAAATAAAAATTGTTTCTCCACCCCTCCCTCTCTCTTAAAAAAAAACCCAAATAGCAAAAAAATTACTAAACAAGAAAGACAAAATAGGCAGATTTTCAATACCAGATCACAAACTATGCTATAAAGCAGTAGTAACAAAAACAGCCTGGTACTGGTATCTAAGTAGGAATGAAGACCAACGGAATAGAATAAGAGACTTTGAGACAAACCCACAGATCTTTAAACATCTGATCTTTGACAAAGGGGGTTAAAATATAACATGGAGGAATGACAGCCTATTCAACAAATGGTGCTGGACAAACTGGACAGCCATTTGCAGAAAGTTGAAATTAGATCCTCATCTCTCACCTTGCACAAAAATCAAATCAAAATGGATCAAGGAAGCAGGAATTAAACGAGCTACCAGACAACTGCTAGAAGAAAAGTTAGAATCAACACTCTAGCAATTTGGGAGTAGGCAAAGACTTTTTCAACAAGATTCCTAAAGTGAAAGCATTAAAGTGAAAAATCAGTGAGTAGTTTGCCATTAAACTAAAAAGCTTCTGCACAGCCAAGGACTTGGTCAAAATTGTCAAGAGACAACCTACATAATATGATTCTTTCTGACAAAGGACTAATACTCAAAATTTACGAAGTACACAAAAACTTAACATCAAAACCACAAACAATCCAATCAATAAATGGGCCAAAGAGCTAAATAGAAATGTCTCAACGGAGGACATTGAGCAAGCTAATGACTACATGAGAAAGTGCTCTAAATCACTGGCAATTAGAGAAATGCAAATCAAAACTACGTTAAGATTTCACCTCGCTCCAGTCAGATTGGCAAGGATGAAGAATACAAACAATAACAGATGCTGGAGGGATTGTGGGGAGATAAGTCGTCCAGCACACTGTTGGAGGAATTTCAGACTGGTACAGCCACTCTAGAAAGGAGTGTGGAGACGCCTCAAAAAATTAGGGATGGGTCCACAATTTGACCCACCTATCCCTCTTCTGGGTATTTTCCCAGAGGAGTTAGACTCAGCATATTATAGCAACACAGCAAAATCTATGTTCATAGTAACTCAATTTACTATAGCTAAATTATGGAACCAACCCAAATACCCCTTACTGGATGAATGGATCCAAAAACTGTGGTATTTATATATGTCATGGACTTCTACTCAGCAATTAGAAACAATGAGATTGCGGCCTTTGAAGGCAAATGGATGGCAATGGAAGAAATCATGCTGAGCAAAGTTAGCCAAACCCAGAGAGTCAAGGGTCAAATGTTTTCACTCATATGTGGAGGGTGGAGCTAGACCCAGGCCTGTGTGAAAGGTGGTCAGACTCATGCACTAGACCCAGCAAAGGGGTAGTGACACATAATCTAGGGCAACCATAGATATGCAGCCGGAGGAGGGGGGGCATAGATTGAGGAGGGGAGAGGGGTCTAGGGAGTAAAGCAACGCTATAGCATACTCTTAACCCCCTGGAATACAAATGGCACTTATGCAACCATTCGATTCTGGAAAATTGTCAACCTAAGCATTTATATTGTTTGTACAGGCAAAATATAGAAGATTCAGGAGAGTGGGGTGTGGGCAATGTGGGGATAATCCTGATTTAAGAACATATGCATTTTGTATTGTTATTTTATATGCATTTTATGATTGCACAATCATTCAACTACTTTAAAAAGAATTCATTTTTCTGTAGCTTATCTAGTTACTAATGCCCATTTAATTTTCAAGGGTTTTTATTCGTCCTGTCATTTTGGAAATATCTATAGAGATTTATGTATTAGGGATAATATCTTTTTGTGATCACAGTGATTTAAATCCTAAATATTCCCCAGTGTAATGCTTGCTTTAATTTTATGTTTTTGTCATGCAGATGTTTTTAAGAGTTATTATGTAAGAAGTTTATCTTATTTCTAAAATATTATATGTGTTTCTTAACACAGAATGTAAGTGAGCACTTCAGGTGGGAACCACACAACACAGGTGACATCTAAGCACCCCGCACTGAGTGGCTCTAATAAAGGGGAGATGTCACCACCCACACTGATCTAGAGAGCAATGTCTTTGAAATAGGCTTGCATTGAATGTGTGTGTGCGTCTCCTGGAACTGGGTACCACCTGGGACGAGGTATGCGTGGAGCATGTGCGAGGAGCGTGTGTGAGGAGCGTGTGCGTGTGTCACCACCTGGTACTGGGTGCCTGTGACAGGGGAGCCTCTGCTGCGCTCCTGTGTGTGTTCTCTTGGGTTCTGCTGTAAACGTCCCTGGGAAGCAATCGCAGGCATGGAACCAGGCTGACCTACCGCCTTTAGGAATGGGCATGGAGTCTCACAGGGACGTGTGACTGGGGAGGTGCTGCTGTGTCCTGAACACCTACTGTGTGGCTGGCCCTGTGCAGAGCAGTGTGTGGGAGGGGCTGCCTGGTCTTCGGCAAACCCCTTCTGCATTTGGGAAATTCCCCTCCCCACGATTCGGGGCATAGCAGAATGTTCGTGTCTCTCCCATCCCCAGTGTGTACACTAACCCCGGATGGCCATTGGGGTGGCATTAGGAGGTAGGTGTGGGAGGTGACTAGGCTTGGGTGAGGGGACAAGGCCCACCATGGGATTAATCACCTTATAAAAGAGGGAAGAGACATGGGAAAGGCCATGTGAGGACTATGGGAAGGAGGCCTGCAGCCTCACCTGGGCAGCACCCTGACTCAGACTTGTCGCCTGCAGAATGGTGAGAGAGGAAGGTGCTCTGCTCAGCCCCCCGCCTGTGCCAACCTGGCTCATGGTCCAGGTGGACGGAGGCAATAGGATGGCAGTGGCTCACTTTCCCTGCTTCCCTGAGCTCTCAGCACAGGTGGGCAAAGGGCTTTGCTGGTCACGCAGGCAGCTGTGATTTGGAAAGGAGAGATGACTTCTCTGACCGCTTCCCAGTGGCAAGGCTTCAGCCAGGAGACACTTTTGACAGAAGATCAAAAGAAGAGGGATAAGAAAAATTCCTGTTTTCCCTGGAGGATGGGGATTAGTCAAACTATCCCTGTTAGAGTCACCAAGCATCTCCTGCGTTCATTTAAATAGACTTGCTGTGCTAAGTGACAGTCACTGTGAGCTGCAGGAGGAAAGGCGAGGGGGACTCATCTGCCTGTGGACCTGTGGGCATTCAACAGCTCTCCAGGAACCGTGTCTGGCCTCCGGCTTCCGAGGCAAGATTTTGAAGT
Source organism: Aplodontia rufa (assembly GCA_004027875.1). Classification (NCBI taxonomy): domain Eukaryota; kingdom Metazoa; phylum Chordata; class Mammalia; order Rodentia; family Aplodontiidae; genus Aplodontia; species Aplodontia rufa. The sequence continues at coordinate 23,366 of PVKS010025316.1, forward strand.
TACTGGACAGGAAGCCCAGACCTGTTAATTTGATAAATTAATGATGCCCCTCCTTCCCACTCCAGAGAAGCCACAGGAAGTAGATTAACTGCATGACAGTCTCCAGAGGTGGCACCAACGCCCTGGTCCCCATTGCTGAGTCGGGTTGTGTGGGGCGATGCTTCTGGACACCCTGCAAAGACGCCATCCCTCACCCAGCGTGGTGCCCCGCAGGCTTCAGAGCGTGTGCGTTCGTTCACTGAGTCCTTGAGTCCTTCCGCAGCAGCCAATGGCTGTCCTCGGCCAGGCACTGCTGCAGAACTGCTGTGAACGCCTCCTGGAAATCCAGGCCCTCCCTGGGACCCATGCTTCAGCTGGCTCCCTCCTGTCAGCATCTGCCACGCCTCTCATGGGCAGGGATTGCTTTCCAGCAGAGACTGGGGTTCAGCCTGTGAAGCCTTCCCTTTCCCTGTCTCTTCCCCAGTGCAGCCAGTCCGATCTTCTTAAGAAAAACGAAATCACTCTCTGCTTAAAATCTTCCAGTGGTTCTGCATTGCTCTTAGGAAGTAGATCCAAACTGCATGCCCTGGGCTGTGAGGCCACCGCCGTCAGGCTGCTGCCCCTTCTTTGACCTCATCCTACACCTCTGCCGCCCCTGCTCATCACAATTCAGCTTCTGTTTGCAATTCCAGCCCTCCAAGCTGGGTTCTGAAGGCCTCTCCATGGGTCTCCAGCTTGCTCCCACAGTCAGGTTTCAGCTCCAATGTCCCCACCCCAGGGAGGCTTTCTTGGACCTCTCACCGTTCAAAGTGAAGCAAGCCCATCAATCTTTCCCCAGCAGCCTGTTTTATCTCTTACATACCTGTGTCACACAGGAAGAAGCAACCAGAACAGAAAAATGGACTCTGGCTGACAGAGTGGCAAAGAGGAATAAGCTCGGGCTCCGCAGAGACCCGGGGTTGTCCTCCCCTCGTGGCTTCGTGGCCTGGGGCGAGCAGCCTCTCCCACCTCCTCAGAGTGGGAGCCAGAGCACTCTCCTCCTCTGCTTGAAGCTTTTAAGAGCTTCCTGTGTCAGGCAGAGGGAAAGCTTCTTCCTCTGCCCTGTGAAGCCAGAGTGCTGGACACAGCCAGCTGAACCCCGCTTCGTCTGCTCGCTGTGTATGCCACCTGGACCCTTGCTTGTCCTTGAGCAGCCAGTCACGCAGCTGCCTCGGGACCTTTGCAACTGCTGATTTCTCCTTCTGGAACGACCTTCCTCAAGGTGCACAGTGGCTTCACTAGAGACCCTTCTGAAAACTGTCACACCCCTCCACATCCAGCCCCTGCTCTTGCTTATTTTTCTCCCTGGCACTCACCAGCTGTGACATACTTTTTTCTGGATTTCTGTCTATCTTCCCTGCCACAGTGACAGTTTGACGAGAGGATCTGAGCCTGCTCTGAGGCGTGCTTCTGTCTGAGCTTGACCCATGGTTCAGGATCTGCCGAACGACTGAACGAACGCAGCCCAGCTGCCTCTAGTCCTCCTGAAATGGGAGGCTGGAGTCCCTTCCTGACCTTAGGGCCGCGACGATGAAGGCGATTCAGCCATGAGAGGGTCAGGCCTTCTTGCTGTTCAGCTCACCAAAGGCAGCCAGGGGCATCGAGCTCTTCACCTTGTGCAACCGAAGGCTGTGATTGAGAAGGATCTGAAGCCAGTAACCCCAGCTTCCTCCAGAAGGTCCCTTCCTCCAGAGGCAGCAGGAGCCACATTAGGTGGCTGCAGGGCAGCGAGGGAGAGGACGGGAGCCTTAGAGGACTCAGTGCCCCAGCTTGCTAGCAGGAGGGTGGGCAACAGAGCTCCCAGATCTGGTGCTAAGGACGCATTGTAAGATCCAAAGTCCCTGGACCCATGGAGTCTGCAACAGTGCGTGTGAGGGTTAGTTTCATGTGTCAGCTTGGTTGGGTCACAGGTGCCCAGAGATTTGGTCAAGCATTATTCTAGAAGTGTCTGTGAGAGGGTTTTTGGATGAGACAACGCTTAGCAGGTGCCTTTGAGTAGAGCAGGTTGCCCTTGGCAACGTGGGTGGGCCTCACCTGACCAGCGGAAGGCCTCAGTCGAAGGGTCAGGGTCTTCGGCAGCCTTCGAACTTGAGCTGCCGCGTCAGCTCTGCTCTGCAGATGTGGGTCTCGCCAGCCTCCTCAAGTCAGTCTCTAGCAATAAAAACAGGTCCTGCTGGGTTCGCTTCCCTGGGGACCCTGACTAGCCCATCGGCAAGTCACCCATGCAGGCCAGGGAGCCCTGCATTGCCGCTGGGCAGCAGGGTTGGTGGGCAGAGGTGCAGCCTCCGGTGCCAGCCCACCCACTGCCTACGCCCTCTGTAGCACAGTGGCCTTGGGGATCATGGAGCTGCTGTGTACCTCGGTTCCTCTACAAGTGACGTGGTGAAAACGGAGCCTGCCATGGTGACCGTGAAAATCAAACGCGTCAGTGCCCCAAGTTCTGAAGGCGGGTTCCCTCAGGGGGAGGAAGTAAGGGCGGAGGAAATGCACAAAGCCCAGAGCGTGGAGTCAAGGGGCGGCGAGTGTGGCCCATGCCGAATTCTCAGTCCCTGTTAGAGGATACCGCTCATCCAGCACTCACCCAGAAATTAGCAAAACTTGGTTCAAAAGTGGAGCCTGAACTTAAGCAGATCCATGGGAAGCTGAAAATACGTTTTATCAAGAATTTATTTTATGAGGTGGTCAGAGTCAGGCAACTCCAATCACTGGAATTTGCTGGCAAATCCAGCAGTTTAAAGCTCCAAGGGAGGATAGGTCAGAGGGCACAAACTTTCTTTAGGAAGAATGAGCAAGTGTGGAGATCCACCTCACAGTGTGGAGACTGCAGTTGGTAACACTGGGTCATAGACCAGAAACTGGAAGAGACTGTGTTCTTGGTGCTCTTCACACATGGACACGTATGTGCACACACAAGGCACACACATGCACACATGCAAACATGAAGACACACACAGACACAAATGCACACACACAAACATGAAGACACACATGCACACAGAGACATACACAGACACACATGCACACATGCAGATACGTGTGCACACATGCACATGCTCTCACATACACACATGCGTGCACACACATGCACAATGCGCAGATACATGCACAAACACATGTGCACACACATGCACACACAATGCAAACACAAGCACACATATAGCAGCTGTGAGGAGGTGGATGCTGATTTGTGCAACCATGATGATCATTTCACTGTGTATATCAAGCACCACATTGTGCACTTTCAATATATACAGCAATAAACAAATGGATAATGTCCTAGAAATGTCAGAGGCACGCATCACCGGAAGTCACATGCTGGACTCTGGGAGGATTCATGAAATCCCGCTCAGTCCTGAGGCTTTCGAAGGCTGCTGGAAAAATCTCATTTGCAAATTGAAGCGTTGAGGGATTAATCACCTTTGAGCCCCTGGGTTCTCACTTGCAGTTTTAGAAGCCTGATAACAGCCCAACCTCCACATGGCAGGGACCTACAGTTTCACTGAATTGCACATCAAATGACAAGGTGATATCAGTCAATGGAACTTCAAAATGAAAGAACTTGAAGCAGCGTGGCTGGGGGCCGTTTTAGTGCGGGTCATTAGGCTCTGAACCCGTAGAGGGCCTCTACGCGTCTCATAGCGAATCCCGCAGAAGTTCTGGAAAGCGTTTTTCCCATCAGCATTTTCTGTGCAAAGAGGGAGGGGGCCACAGACACTGGACCCCAGGAGAGCACCACACGTGTTCTGCTCTGGACATCTACTGAGCACCTGCTATGCTTCTAGCACCAGGTAGTGTGGATGCTTAAGATGTGTTTGGCAGCACGGTAGGGTGATCATAGTTCACAACCTTCTATTGCACATTTTATGATGAAGTAGAAGAGCAGAAAAGGTCCCCAACACAAGGAAATTACAAATATTTCAGAGGATGAAGAAGGAGCTGCATCCTGACGCAGTGTGTCCATGTATTGAATTATCAGACTCGGCCCCCTAATGATGTATAAGCACTATGCATTAATAAAATCCTTAGTAATTAATAATAAAAGATAGGCACCCCGCCTACAGGAGCTCACAGGCCAGCTGGGTTTCCTGCCACGGACTTTCCTGTGCATGCAGTGAGAGCAGAGAGGACGAGGGGCCTCCTTGGGGAGGGAAAAGAGAATTGAATTCTCCCCAAGGAACCTGTTCGTGTCTTGGAGGCAACAGCAACACTTCTTTCTTCATCTCCCAATTTTGAACTAGTTAAGACACATGAGTGTGACAGAGGGAGAAGATGCCATCTTTAAAGGCTGTGTGGGCTTGTGCACCTCGGGTCGGAAGTCACGTGGGTCAGCGCCGTCTTCACCCCCTGAGAGAGGAGGGCTGAGGCACCTGTCACAGGCACCACTGGCCGACACCAGGCTCTGAAAAGGAGGGCTGGGGCCAGCTTGCCCAGCACACAAGGAGGCAGAGGGAGGCTGGAGGCCAGAGGGAAATCCATCACCTGGGTGGAAATGGGAGGAATGGGGGTTAGACTTCTCCCTGTCCAGCTTGTAAACTATGACAGGTTTAACTTCAGCTTGTTTTGGAAGTCTGCAGCCAAAGGATGCATCTGGGTGGGTCTCCTGACAATGACTTCATCCACAGCAACAGAGACAACAGTAGTGGATTTGGGAACGTCCTCATGGCAGGGGCAGTGACAGCCCTGGCAATGATAAGAGCAGCAAGGGTAACATCTCAGCCACAGCAGCACAGCAAGGTCAAGGGGGGACAACTTCTACTCTAACCCCCAACAGCAGCAGCAGCAATGAGGGCAAATACCACTGCACCACCTTCAGCAGCAAGAGCAACTAAGACAGCGACAGCAGCAGGACTAACGGCCACCCAGCACTGCCCGCGGCAGCAACAGCAATGCTTTCTGTTATTCATGGAGTGCTTTTATTCAGTCTGGATTCCATTCAAGATTTAAGGATACACTATCTCATTTGACCCATCCAGGGCTTCTCTCCAAATGTGCAATGGATGAAATCTTACGATCTTTGTAGTTCAGTTAAGAAGAACTCAGTTGGGTTTGACAGCACTGGATTCTAATCCAGGTTACTTTATTACCTGAGCAGCCTCACACAGATCCTCTAACCTCCCTGCACTTCGTTTTTAATCTCTAAATGGAAAAACGGTGTTGGAATCCGACATCAGTTGTGTGGACTCTGCGAGGTGGTGCCGTGGGGACCCATGGGTCACCCGGGTGGACAGGTGTCTGGTTAAGCCGCACCAGCAGCAGCTCCTATAGGGAAGGGCTCCCGCTCTGCTCTGCCTCTTTCCTGGCCCTGTTTTTGCTCAGCTGGGCACCGTCAGCCAAGCTCAGAGGGTGGGAAAGCCCACTTTCATCCCAAGCTGCCATCTTCCGCTTGCGCTGCCGCTCACTTCTGTCTTCCTGGGGAAGACGGAACACACAGTAGCTAACAACCACAGGAAGCTCTGCCGACGCGGGGCTTCAGAAGCAGGGACACCTTCTCCCGGGGACTGCCGTGGGGGTGGGTGGAGGGGCGGGCAGGCCCCTGTCCACGCCCTGTATTCCTAGGATGGTCTGTGGGTTTGTCTGCAGGAGGCCTGGCTCCTAGGCGGGACTGCTGAGGGCAGCCCGGGCCCGCTGTCTGCCTGCTCTGGAGCACGGATGTCCTTTGGGTGCTGGTGATGCAGTGCCTTTGATAAGCAGGGTGCTGGGCTCCTTGTGGGTGCATCAGGCTGCTACCTGCCGCTAATATTCTGATGCCACAGGCTGGGTGTATTTTAAGGAAAGGACATTCACTTTAGCTCAAGGAAGGGGAGCTGTGGAGGTGGCACTGTGACAGTCCTGAGGTGGCACAGGACACCGTGTGGCCAGGACGGAGTGTGTGCCCCTCTTCTAAGGCACCACAGGGACTCAATCCTGAGGCTCCACCCCAGGACCTTGTCTAATCCAGTCACTGCCCAAAGGCCCCTCTAAAGTCCCCAGCTGGATAAGCATCCACCTCTTAGCATCTCAAAATGCTGGTTGGATCTCACCAGAGGAACCCTCAGAAAACACTCAGACCCCATCGGAACCTCGGTGAGGAGCAATGCGTGTACAGAGGGCGGCTGCAGCAGCCCTGCTTCTGCTGGCAGAATTCGTCTCTGAATGTGGGGATCTGGGCCTCCTCTCGGGCCTGGCGTATGGTAGGCCGCAGGCAGTGGGTGGTAGCGCTCCGTTTCAGCAGTTTCTGGAAGCCAAGGCTGCGGTGTTTTGTTCCCTGCCGTGTTCGTGAACACTGTTTCCCACGGTAGGTGGGAGCAAAGCCCGGGCGAGGATTCAGCTCTAGGAATCCAGGCCAGCAAGGCTCCCAGAAGCTGGGCTGGCAGCGCCTGTGATTGCAGCACTCAGCGGGCTGAGGCAGGAGAACTGCAGGTTCAGTACCAGCCTGGGCCACTCAGGGAGACGTTCGTGGTAGGGATCTGAGGTGAGGTTCAGTACCAGCCTGGGCCACTCAGGGAGACGTTCGTGGTTGGGATCTGAGATGAGGTTCAGTACCAGCCTGGGCCAACAGGGAGATGTTCGTGGTAGGGATCTGAGATGAGGTTCAGTACCAGCCTGGGTCACTCAGGGAGACGTTCGTGGTTGGGATCTGAGATGAGGTTCAGTACCAGCCT
>PVKS010025317.1:0-30059 GCA_004027875.1 Aplodontia rufa
TAGAAAAACTCCATATTCAAGAGCTCTAGCAATAAAAAAAAAAAAAATAGCAAACAAAACTGAAGAGAGGAAAAGGGTGTGAATAAAACTTTCTGAAGTTAAAACAGATAACTTTTATTATAGTGATATTTCACTATAAATGTAAACCCCTGCCTACTATGACAAATCTTTTTCCATCTTTAAGTGAAATACTTAAAAAGAAACACACTTATAGAAGATAAATTCTAGTTTATTAATAACAGGACTTTCATAATTCAAGGCATGTAAAATATACCTCTTGATGAATAAGGCTATTGGGTATAAAATCTGGAGACTAAGATATTAACATACAGATAATTTCAGAAACATAGGAACAGAAGAAAAAAATTATTACAAAGAAAATTATTTTGTATGTCTACCTTAATTTTTTCATAATTTTCTGCATGATTTTGTGTCTTATGACTTCATTTTGAATTTCAAAACAATAATTTAACTTTCTAGCAAATAATTCTCAAGTTTTTATTGTTGTTTGTTTTTAAGGAAAAGAGCAGGATAAATTTAGAGATTTCTGTTTTATGAAATGATTCTTATCAAACAGCCCACCCCCAGTTTACCAAAGGAGAAAATGAAACAGAAAGAAGAAAGGTGAGGAGGAAGGAGCCCGGACGAGCAGGAGCGCTGTCACAGGCTGGCATGAGAATTACGTAATGAGCAGCATACTACACCTGGTTTCCCTTTTTTTACTTGAAAGTTGAAACAATTAAATCTGCTGGTCCCATATAAAATGAGACCAGAAGACTGACACTTGGTTGAGTTTTTAAAAGTTCTGCTGAGAGTCCAGCCCTATTTTTTTCCGATCTCTTAGTGATTCCACTCACTCAGATTTGTCATTCTCTGAGTAACCAGGCCTGGCACAGGGACCTTGGTGCCAAGAGAAAATTCCTGTGTTACCATCTCAGTTCCCAACAGAAGAATGGCATTCTCAGCTGCCCTCCTTCTGCCTCCATCCCAGGAGTTTGCAAGCAAGGGCTTATATGTCATCTATCCATCTATCCATTTATCCACCTTAATGTTTATGCTAAATATGCTTCCACTGCATAATATTCACATATAGCAATCCACACTTATAAATAATACATCCACAGGACTCAAACAGGATTTTATTCAATACTAAATATAAATATAGCGAAAGGATCTTTTGCTACTGAAAGCTATCCTTAAAAGCCATCTCTCCTAAAATTTATTTCATCACAAATCATAACAGATTATCTCAATTTTAATAGAAGTTAGGAATATTAGTGGAATACTTAATATTTCCTGTTTGAAAATTGCTATATACACAAGTTTACCTATGGTAAAAATACAAATAAGCATTACTCTTTTATATTTATTAGTTTTTAAGAAGTTAGTGGTTTTGCATGTGCTGCAATTTACCTTCCCTTTAAAAACAGTACAAGTAATCTGTGGGTTTAGGAAACATTTCACATTCAATACATGTACACATTTAGCACATTTAAAATATTTTAGAAATACATTCTCATTACTTTCTTTGAATTGAGGGTTTGTTTATGATGTTCACCATGGACTCTCTAGATCTCACTTTTTCTGTATACTGTGTGTTAGTTAGTCTTCTACAACTAGAATGACTCTTATTGGTAACCCCTTCCTATTTTCCATCAATAAGGCAAAGCTTAGCGTTAATTATTTTATTAATTCAAATATGTTAGTTACCTTAGCTAAGTTCTTAGTATAACCTCAACTGGGCAATACATGGTTAGATAGAATGCAGAGGAGAGGCAAAGAAGGAAAAAGAAAGGGACTAATTGATTCATTTGAAGAACCATAATTTGACATTAAAGCCATGTTGTGGTTGGGTGCAGTGTCACACACCGATAATCCCAGCGACTTGGGAGGCTGAGGCCAGAGGATTGCAAGCTCAAGGCCAGTCTCTTCAACTTAGGGTGAACCGATCTCAAAACAAAATAAAAAAATAAAAAGGACTGGGGATGTAGCTCAGGGATAAAGTGCCCATAGGTTCAACCCCCAGTAACAATAAATAAATAAATAATTCATACACATATTCTATGTGTAATCACTATGTCTCTTATGAGTGCAAATGTATACACCGATACTAAAATTGCCATAGCCCACAGCCACCCCTGCGCAGCCTCTCCTCCACCACATGCAGTCTCTGGTAATCACTAAGAATGCTGTGCACACACTGAAGACCTCACTCAAGTTTTTCCTTTCCTCCTGACTTTCTGATAAGGTGCCTCCCTTGCAGCCCAGGCTGCCTGGCATCCTTGTAAGAATGCCGCACTGCCAGGAAGGACAGCTGCTCCTGCCCTGAGGCTGCCCTAGCCCTTCAGGAGGTCACAGCTGACTGGTCTACAGCCAAGCGGTTGGCGTCTCTCCTACTCAGTCAGAGCCAATGCTTCTACCTCTGCAACGCCTCCGCTCATTGCCTGACACTCACGTGGTTTTCTGTTTAGTCTTCTACTAAGGTGCGGATGGATGGTAGATGATTGCCTGCAAAAAATTGTGACAACTCTCCACTGCTCCCTTCCTCTATGCATGGCACTTCCATCAAGAGATGGAGTCGGTTTTCCTGCCCCTTAAATCTGGGCTTGTCTTGCAATTTGCTTTGGGAAACAGAAATCTTTCCCTCTACTATGTTAATAATATCAGATCCAATAATAATGAAAGCTGACAATAATTTGCATCTACTTTGGATTAGTTGCTCTTCAAAGTGCTTTCTTTAGATATATTAATCAATTTCAACATGCATTCAATTTTAAAATTGCCTAAAATGCCTTTTTTTGACATCCACATCTTAAACAATGAACCAAGCAATAGCATTAGAATTCTCATTTTTTTAGAAAGAGAGGGAGAGAAAGAGAAAGAAGAAAAAATTTATTTATATTTCCATTATTTTTTTAGAAAGAGAGGGAGAGAAAGAGAAAGAAGAAAAAATTTATTTATATTTCCATTATTTTTTTAGAAAGAGAGGGAGAGAAAGAGAAAGAAGAAAAAATTTATTTATATTTCCATTATTTTTTTAAGAAAGAGAGGGAGAGGGCTACAGCAGTGGCACAGTGGTCACAGCGCTTGCCTGGCGTGGCAAGTTCAACCCCAGCACCACGTACACAATAAAGTGTCGGAGCAACGGGAGGCACAGGAAAAATTAAATAAAAACTGTTTATGTCTTTCATTCTTTCTTTCACTGTCCCTCTCTCTTAAGAAAAAGAAAGAAAGAAAGAAAGAAAGAAAAGGAGAGAAAGAGAAAGAAGAATAAATTTTATTTATATTTCTATCTGATCTTTGTTTCTCCAACACTTAGTTGTATGTGTGGTGCTGGGGTTCAAACCCAGGTCCTCACACATTCCAGGCAAATGCTCCATCTGCTGAGCCACTGCTCCACTCCTAGAATTCTCATTTTTAGACATGGATTGATGTTCTCAGATTTCTGACAGCCATATCTATGAAATTGTTAGTTTAAAAAAAATACATATATGCAAATATATTTAATTGTTTTATTATGAATTTAATGTCTTGCTTTTGTATCACTCATTCCAGCTAACTTAAGTTTGCTTCCATCCTAAGTCTGCTTTACTAAAGTATTAAATATCATTTGCCACTTTGCATTGAATAATACTAAGAACAAAAGAAAAGTCTGTTGATTTACTATCATCTACCTCCTTCCAGTTATCCTATCAATTAATTTTCTTTTTATATTATCTGGTGAACTTTAAACTTGTCCAAGTGACCTGTCACCTAGTTTAATTTCTAAGCTCAAAAACCTAGCTATAAAACAAGGCAAAGTTTTAAAGTGTTGTGAATGACATTTAGGTGAAAATATACTTTCAAATGTTTAGCATTGCATGCAACAAAAACACTCAATATAAGTGAATTTTCTTTTTCCTTTTTCAAGCATAGTAGTGTTTTTCGAGGGGTGCTGGCTTCATGATATTGTTCTTCTTCAGTCACTAGGTTGTTTCTTAAATTAGCTAAACCTGATCAGCAAGAATGCAAACTGATTGTAACTTATCAATCTATGTAGCAATGCTATGTTTAAAACATGGAGATGTGTTGGCTTTTAGATCTGTATTTCAGAAGGATTTGTGTGACACTTGCGCTGAGGCAGCATTCCCAGTTTATCTGGGCACTGGATTAAGGACCACACCCAGCTGGCTGCACACATCCAGCTACGTGATGGTCCAATCTCCCCAGTAACCTGAAGCTCAGCTCACACGCTGGCATGAGCGAGGCCCATTCATGGGAATAGTGCTCCTCTCCTGCCCTGGCAAAGCAGACTGCCCAAATCACCCCACCCTCTCCACTTTTCATCAGTCAGCACTTAACCTTGCCCACAGCCATGAACACTGGCTTCTTCTTCCCCACATCAGTGAAAGCATCTGCACTTTCCTCCCTACTGGGTTCTTCCAAAATGGGCAGTGGAATGTACGCTCGCTTTGGCATTTCCTGTAGCTCGTGGAGTTCGTGAAGGGATCCATGAACACTCTTGTGGGTAAAGTGCATGCACCTACAGAAATGGGAATGCAGATGTACATTGGCAGCCTCTGAGGAGTTTGAGAAAACATTTTCAGGCTGGGTTCTTGCCTTAAAGATGTTGATACATGGGGGAAACCGCATATGAATTGGCCTCTGGCTTGGCCTGGTAATGGTGATGTTTGAAAGACAACAGAAATGTGCAGGAAGCATTGAGCATCAGGGATTTACCACGGAAAGATCAGGCTCCTAATTCCAATTCTGGAACTACAACCTAGAGCTTGCTTCTCTGTGGATCCAGTCCACACTCCTTCTGCAGCTTTCCTGCTTTCTTCTCACGCCTCCCTCTGACCCTACAAACTACCTAGTATCAGCAATGCGTGAGAGTAAAATCAAACCTTTCCGTCTTCTGCCTCTTGCTTCATGGCTGATACCCCAATAACAAAAAACAGGCTAATAAGAGAAAAGCGGAATAAATGTATTTAGCTAAAGTTTCACGTGACACAGGAGCTTTCAGAAGGGAAGACTCAATGAACCTAGAGAAAAATGCGGTGTTTTTATGCTTGGAATTAATGAAGAGTGGACATTGGTATAACAGTGTGGTTGAACGGAAGGGTGTACCGCCTCATGGGGGAATTTAGCAAGGCCTGTTTGTTCATATTCTTCTTGGCTTCCAGGTAGAGGGCAGGGCTCATCTGGAATGAGGATCTTATGTTCAACTCCCAGACAAGGTGGGTCCGAGAATTTCTTTATGTCTGTGCTCCAGGGGAGAAAGGCAAGAGAAGGTCAGAGTGACCTTTTTGCTTCTCTGGCTTTCTCAATTGCCAATGCGCCCTATTTGAGGGTATTTTGTTCTGAGTCCTCCTAGCAGTGTATTAGGAGCTGTGACGGGAGGAGGGTTTCCTTCCCTACCTAGCGTAGCTCTTAGCCCGGCACACAGACTCAGACTCTACAGTGACAGCAGAATTCTAAACCAGGGGTTCGTTTCATCAATTGGGTTAAATAATATATTTTACACAGAGAAATTAAATCAGTCCAGCCAGTTATTTGTGTCCTATGTTTATGTCAAAAGTAGAAGAGCTTTCTAAATGACTTAGTTTTCTCAACTGCTGCTCTTGGCGACGTGTCTGCATAGCTCCTGTTATAAGGGATCCATGAACGCTCTTGTGGGTAAAGTGCATGCACCTACAGAAATGGGAATGCAGATGTACATTGGCAGCCTCTGAGGAGTTTGAGAAAACATTTTCAGGCTGGGTTCTTGCCTTAAGAATATTCACCCAAAGAATATTTCCCCACTTTCCAGTTTGCGTAGTCCAAGCCATATTTTTAAACCATGATTTATGAATTGGTGGATTAAATATTAGTGATAGTGAAATTGAGCAGTTTTTTATAATCCTGTTGCCTATTTGTATGTCTTCCTTTGAGAAATGTCTATTTAGGTCTACTGCACATTTATAATTGAGGTTTTTTTGTTTTTTGTTTTTTTGCTATTAAGATTTTAGAGTCGGTTATATCATTCCCTTGTCAAATTCAATTTGGAAATATCTTCTCTCTTTCTATAGGTTGTCTCTTCACTCCATTGATCATTTCTTTTGATGTGCAGTAGATTTTTAGCATTAAAAAAATCACCAATCACCAGGGAAATGCAAATTAAAACAGTGGGATGTCAACTCTTTCCAGCAAGGATGAATAAATACTATCAAAATGACTAAAGATAACAAGTACTGGTAAGAATGTGGAGAAAAGGGAACCCTGTACCTTGGTGGTGGGGATAGAAATAATAGAGTCATTGTGGAAAGTAGTGTAGAACTTCCTCAAAAAATTAAAAATGGAACTACTATATGAACCGTCATTCCCCCTAGTGGGCATATATCTGAAAGAAATGAAATCAGTCTGTTGAGACATCTGTGCGCCTGTGTTCATTAATTACACCATTGCAGTGCTATCTGCAATACCCAAACAATGGAAACAATCTAAATGTCCGTCTGTTGATAAGTGAATAAAGATGATGTGGTTCATTTCCACAGTGGAATACTATTCACACGGAAAAAATAACAAAACCCTTTCATTCGTAACAACATGGAACTGGGGGTTGTTCTATTAAGTGAGATAAACCATGCACAGAAAAGACAAGTACCACATGATCTCACTCAAGTGAAATCTAAAAAAAAAAAAAAAAAAAAGTTGATCTCATAGAAGTTGAGGATAGAATGATGGTTTACCAGTGGCTGGGGAGACCAGAAGGGAGGATGGACTAGGGAAAAAATGATCAATGGGGCTAAGTTCCAGTTAGATAGGAGCAAGTAGTACTGTGGCACAATTGGCAGTATAGACGATAATGTATTGCAAAAGCCAGGAGTGGTGGCACAAACCTGTAATCTCAGTGACTCGGGAGGCTAAGGCAGGAGGATCACAAGTTCAAGGCCAGCCTCAGCAACTTAGTGAGACCCTGTTTGAAAATAAAAAAATAAAAAGGGCTGTGGATGTTGCTCATAATTAAACACCCCTGGGTTCAATCTGCAGGGCCAAAATAATAGTAATAATAATATATTACACAAATCAAAAAGTTAGAAGAAAGGATTTCAAATTGATAAATGATAAATGTTTGAGGAGATAGATATGTTTCAACCGTGCTACCTCATTAATATGTACAATTTTTGTTTTTATATCAGTTAAAAAATTAATTTAGCTGAAATAAAAAGTCTCTATACTGATCATTGGTTACAGAAAATGCAGTTCCTTAAATACACATAGCAAAAGGACTTAAAATGTATCCAAATTATTATCCATCACGTTAAAAAAATCCCTCTTTTATTGAAAAATAAATGAATAAATTTCAGTGATAGACACTCAGTTCTTTATTCACATTCTCAAAGATAGTATATATGTGTGTTTTTCAAGTAATATCTGAAAGTAAAATGGAACTTCGAGTTCATTTTTTTTTCCAAAGAAAACCGATTTGGTAAACAGCATTATCTTGAAAGCAACTAGTTCTTTTTAATGCTTATCATGCTTTCTTTGTATTCAGTTTAAATGTCACACATCAGCATCTATAGGTGGGCTATTGTCAGTGACCTTTTATAATAGGTGGAAAAAGCAACAAGATTTTTTTTCCTTGCATTTTCAAAGAAACAGAGTTGGAGGGAGGGACTCTTTCACTTCCAGAAACACCTGCATTCAGGACTCAATGTTCCCCGTTATTTAAAATTACAATTACAGTCAATAAATATTGATGACAAATTCAACAGAATTCTGCAGATCCCTTGGCTAACATCCAAGGCTTGGTGGTGGAGGTGAGGTCTTCTTAATAGAGTTGCATGTGACTCTGCAGAAAATGGTAACCTTAACCCAGGGTCGCCTTGATTTATAAATAATACAAGAGAAGCATCTATGCCTAAACATAAACTTGTATTCTAAATTGTTTTTATATATTTTATATGTATATATGTAAGTACCTAAAGATTGTATACTCTGTATTTTAATTTAGCAATAAATTTTACATAACTGAATGCTAAGGACTGCAGTGGGGTGCTTGGTTTTGATTACTTACTTAATAAGACTAGCATTTAAATGGTCAGCTTTGAAGTTAACAGCCATTCAGATGCATGGACGGGAGTTCCTGGGTTTTTGCAACCATTGTTTTAATCTGTCTGGCTTCAGATTCAACAAATCTGCAAAGTTGGGGTTTACATGGTGAGGGCTTTTTTTGTTAGTGGGGTGAATGAAAAGTTCTCTTGAAATTGAAACGAACACGCAGATGGTGTGGAGAGACTAGCACATGGGACGAACTGAATCTTCCGTCCCTCCCGCTGCCAGGCCTGAGATTTACATTGTCATCCTCTCCTCTCCATCCAAGGCTCAGATGCAAATTTTTTCATTCCCAAGCTTTTGCCTGGAACCTTGCTCACAGCATTTCAGGCCCCTCTCAAAGGACTCCTTGGATACTGAGCCAACTGTCTACAAGATTCATTATTCTGGACTTTCTGGGGTTAACACCCAAATCCTTTCCCTGTGGCAATACAGGTCTGAGGGGAGGAGGGAATTACATGAAAATTCCTAAGAGCATTGTCCATTAAAAAAATAAAAAAGAGCGCAATTATTAAAAGATAATGTGAAAGGGGAGAGAACATTCTCACAGGATAATGGTCTCCTGCTGCTAAAAGAATGCCAAGGCAAAGCCGGCACGGTCATGGAGAATAAATGTCGTGGTGAGGGAGGTTAAGACTTCTACTTCCAACTCAGACGCGCCAGTCTCTTGGTAAAGTCCAGTTATTCCGAATCATCAAAGCTGATTAAATCATTTTCTCCAAGAGACGTTCACCCTCAGAAAAGGGTGTCTCACTGTGTCATTAGCATCCTGAAGAATTAGAGGACTTTACATAAATATAAATAAATATAGAGTAAGACTCCTGTTTTAGCTGGGGGAGAGGAGCAGGTTAAAAGGTAGCTTTTAACCAAGTTTTCACCAGGCTGCTCTCTGAGCGATCCCAGTGGCTTGGTACCCGTGTGCATTCCGGAGAAGCCTTCTCAAAGCTCTGCCTTGCCTTCCTAAACTAAGAAAGGCATTGCTCCGTATGCGGGGCTCTGGTGTCTGGGAACTGGTAAGGGGCAGGCAGTCTTTACCGTGGAAATATTTTAAGGCAAGTGGGTCCTTTAGATACTGTCAAATCACACTCCCAGGACTCTTTCCAAAGCTATAGTTCACAGGACACGCTCCAAAGGAGTGCAAGGGTGTTTGAAATCCTATAAAAGCTAACCTGATGGTGACATGGTTGATTAAATGTTTTTGGCCAACCATGGAATGACACTTCAGTTTATTGTTTTTTGAAAAAAGTCAAACATTGACACGGGCAAAAATTTTCAAAGGAATGATGCACACGTTTTATTCGTTCACGGCAGAGAATCGCAGTAAATACCACTAGTTCTGTACTTGTGCAACATTTCCTAATTCGATTCACTATACAAAGTTGCAAAGTTACATAAAGACAGTGTTTGGTAAACAAAACACCTACTATGTACAGGAATTATGTTGGGTATTCCTGGTCACATAAGTATGAGTGGGAACGCGAGTTGGAACCCTAGCACCACATACACAACGAAGTGTTGGAGCAAGGAAAGCCACATGAAAAACTAAATAAAACTGATTCTCACTCACTATCCTCTCTCTCTTTAAAGCAGGAAAAAAAAAAAAAGAAAGAAAGAAAGAAAAAGAAAAAGGAAAAAGAAAGCCGCTCCACAGCTGAGCCACTAATGGCTGCAGCCCTCCCTGCCGGCTCCCACCTTACCTGACCACCTGCAGTGGCTTTGCATCTGTGCCCCTCTGGGCCTTTGCTTCCAATTCTGCCTCTGGAACCCCTGTGGCTGCTTTAAGCCTTGCTTAGCTTTTCTGCCTTACAGATATTAGTAAATAAAATTGGCATGCAATTAAACAACTTGGGATGGCGTCAGTCATGACCCCGAGAGGACTGTGAGTATTTCAGTGAATTAAAGCCAAGGAAAGTGACATGGCTCATAAAATCATGGTTATTCAATAAATCTGTAATCCCAGCAACTCAAGAGGCTGAGCTTCACAAATTGGATAGCAGCCAGCCTCTGCAACTTGGGAGACCCTGCCACCCCCCCCAAAAAAAAAAAACAAAAAAAAACTAAACTAAAAAGATCTGGGGATGTGGCTAGCGCTGAAACTCCCCTGAAATCCATTCCCGATGTCAGTAGATGATGATGACAATGATAGATTATAGATTGATAGACAAATGAATTGACCTATATATCGTTCATGACAGCCTGGACAGGGGCTGTTCCGCTGCCTGGAACTGCCTCCTCCTCAGACATCCTCAGAACTTGCTTTAAAAACAAAAAAAAAAAAAAAAAAAAAAAAAAAGAGAGAGAGAGAAGGACAGAGAATCAATTTTTGTTGAGTTTTTCACATGGCTTTCGTTGCTCTGACACTCGGTTGTGTACGTGGGTGCTGGGGTTTGAACCCACGTGCTTGTGCATGCTGGGCAAGCTCCATAAACGCCGAGCCATGGCTCCAGCCCCCTCAGCCTCTAACCATTCTTTCCTCCCAACCCGGTGCTCCTCCTCCCAGCTTCCACGCTGTTTTCATCTATTTAACATGTACCATACTGTAAACCACTAGACCTTTCTGCTTTTCTCCTCCCCCAATTAGAATGCAAACCCTAGAAGGGCACAAGTTTCCTATGCTGTGTTTTAACTGGAGTGGTGCCTTGTCCATAATATGTATTCTTAAATGAATGAGTGAGTGAGTGAGAGATCGAATGGGTGTTCTGTTTCATCTTCCCAATATCCTCCTTTCCATGTTTTAAATGAAGGTTTTATTGGGGATGCTCTAATTCTCTAGACAGCAATATCATACTATATGTTCATAAAATTTCTTCTTGGACACTATAGAATATCTTTAAATGACAGCTTTTCTATACTATTTAATCAGATCAGAATAGAAGCTGTCTGATACTAAGAAATCACTAAATAATTTTTCCATCTGAAAAATAAAGGTGTTCATCTGAAGGCACCTTTATTATAATTTAAATAATATCAACCATTTAATCAGTGCACATTATTGCAAGATACATTAAATTGATTAACATTTAAACAATTATCTATGGAACTCTTAGCACATTCTGGATATAGGACAGGTACAGTAAACAAGAAATAGAAATTATTTTGTTTGAAGCTGGCAGTATATCTCAGTGGAAGAGAACATAGCTAGGATACCCCAGGGCTTCAGTTTGATTCCTACGACTATAAAGAAAACAAAGAAATTATTTTGTTTGGTTCTTCAGTCCCTTTGTAAACTGGCTTATCAATTTATTTAATTGCTACATATGCATTGATCTGTTAATATGTGTCAGGCATGGTGAAAGGCATCTTCTCTGCAGTATAATGTTTCTCATATTCCCCCATCGACAATTATGTCCTCTCATAGACTTCAATTCCCACAATGCTCACGATGTTCTTGGTGGCAATTTCCTTCTCTTCATTTGTTCAGACATCACCCCTTCCAGGGACAGGGTATCCCTGCTTCTGACAGCCTCCTTGCTTCAGTCATTCCCGATTTCACCTCGGCCCCAAATGCGCTGTCTCGCAGGTTAGGTTGATCCCTTCCTTTGACCTGGACTTCACATCCCAAACACTTGCAAAACTTTTTTTTTTTTTTTAAAGAGAGAGGGACAGTGAGAGACAGAAAGAGAGAAACAATTTTATTTAGGTTTTCACATGGCTTTAGTTGCTCCAACACTCAGTTGTGTACGTGGTGCTGGGGTTTGAACCTGGGTCTTTGTGCTTGCCAGGCAAGCGCTGAAACCGCTGAGCCACGGATCCAGCCCCTTTTTTTCTTTTTTAATAACAGTAACTAGATCAAAACACTAGGACGTGACTCGAGAACCGCTGTTTGAGACAGAAAGTTGAAAAACATATACTCTCAATCACTGGTGGAGTAATCAACTTAAGTTTTAAATGGATGTTGGTATTGTATGCGTTATTTTACAACATTATTGGCACACCAAGTTTCCACAAAGTGACAATTTTCATCTCGAACGCTTATTGCTCAACAGTTTAGACAAAAATCCTAGATCCATTAGAAGCCATATCAAACATCTGTTAAAATGCTCTCATTCCCTACTTGTGACTACAAAATAATGAATTCCATGTAAAGTGAGTAGCAGTGACTGCCACCAATTTAACTCATGGTCTCATTATTTTTTTGACTTCAAAATTCTTTTTTAAAGTTAAATAAAAGTTATATAACAAGTAGGGACTTTTATGTATAATTTTCCACCTTCCCCCCGTGGAGCACGTTTAAGTGAAAATGATAAATGTTCGGAGACTTTATGAAACCCAAGTCTTGATTTTTATAGTTCCCATTAGAGTCTCTGGGAATGGATTTCCTTTCTATTAATAATGTTTTTAAACTAATGGGGAGATAGATGAATTTTAAAGTAATCTTTCTTTTTTTTCCTTTTGAGACATTGCTTCACTCTGTCCTGGAGGCTGACTTTGAACCCTGAGGCTCAGGTGATCCTCCTGCCTCAGCCTCCCAATTAGCTGGGATTACAGGTGTGCACCACTGCACCTGGCCCCAATTTTTAAGTAAATACTTTTTCTTTGAACCGAGGAAATTCTAAAATCCCAGAAGCCCAGTTCCATACTCATAACCTTTTATGTAACAGACTGATAGAGAAGGAAGGAAAAGGAAAAGTCATTGAGATTGGCAGCTCACGGGAGGATATTGCTGCTTCATGTAGGTTGGCAAATTCTGGGAGTTATAACCAAACTCACATGGCCACTTTGGGAAGATCCAGAAAATGCATGAGAATGTACCTATCACTTAAAAGTTACTCAAAACAGTTTATTCCTTCATTTCTTCTTCACTCTCCCTCCTCACTAACCCCATTCATTTTCTTAGTTTTCACTAATGAACCATAATTGTTACTTAGGTGATTTTGATACAAAGTATTTCCTTTGTATTTAGACTATGTTAGGCACTCGGAAACATTTTCAAATTATAAATTAATAAAAACTAATTTTGATAGAAACCTTTGCTGATTTTCCTTAGAAGTAACAGGAAATAAAATCTGTTTTTAATTCTTTATTCATCTAGGTGAGAAGTGTTCAAATATATATTGCCTGACATTTCTGACAACAGCATTGTCATGGTTTTAGTGTGAGGTCACCCAAAACTTCCTGTGTTCCTGAAGGAATATTCAAAGGTGAAATGATTAGACAGTGAGCCCTAACCTAACCAGCGCATCCTAGCTTGAAGGGACTAAACCTCTAAAACCACAAACCACTCTTAAATTTGTCCTGTTAGGTATTTGGTCACAACACTGAAAACTCAACTAATACAGACATTCTTCATTCCTAAGGTGATCTTTCAAAACCTGAACATTTTAACCTGTTCTGGGCATTGTTCTTCTTAATGCTAGGGTCTGTCAAGCAAAGAAAAAGCACAATTCCGCATGAATGGAGTCCAAAGTTCATGTTAGTATATTTGGGAGTGAAAAAGGAATGGGGAAGTTAGGTTGTGTGTGAAAGGTCTTTGAAGGATGGGGGAACTCAAAAACAGTCAGATAGGAGACCTGGAGATGAGTGCCAATTGTCTAGGCACAGATCTGCAAAATTACAGGTATACTTTGCCTGATTGGTAATTTTTGCCAAGGCATTAATATATCTCCTCACCCAACATGCTTTTGTTGATTGACAAATATTTGCTGGAAGCTTGCATTAGTTTTGCAGTTTGTTCAATTTGTTTGTGCAAAATTAAATCTTGACCTAAAAAGGCATCATAAATTCTGTTTCTATTGCTAGAAAGGCTGTGTAGATAGTAGCTTCTATTCAAGAGCTTTGCAATAGTTTGGGTGTTGAGTATCCTCCAAATGCCCATGTGTTAGAGGCCAGGTCCCCAGGTTGGCTATTTTGGGAGGTGATGGAAACTTTAAGAGTTAGGAATTAGTGAGAGGTCTTAGTTCACTGGGTGCATACCCTTAAAGGGTATTGTGAGACCCCAAGCCCTTCTCACAATCTTGCATTTTGCCATAATGTGAATAAATTTTGTTTCACCTTATGCTCCCAACATAGATCTGCTCCAGCCTGGCTTCAGTGGGTCCAACTGATCATGGCTCAGGAGCTCCAAACTGTAAGCCAAAATAAACCTTTTCTCTTATGAAATGGTTATCTCTGGTATTTTGTTATAGTGCCGAAAAGCTGACTCACATAAGCTTTGAAAGTTTTTATTGTTATTCTTTTACTTTTTAAAGTATTTTACCTAGTTTTCCAATATATGGCCACTCATGATCCAAATCAATTTCTGCGTAAAACAACTCCATGACTTTGGGTTCATTATCTGCTATTGCTACTTTTCCTGATACTGCCCAGTGAATATCACCCTCCAAACACCTTTGGCCTACAATCTATGAGTTCATGCTTTGTTCCTATGGTCACAACCAAGATCACATCAAGTTTAAATACTCATTTCCTCAATTTGTTCATAATATACTAAATGATGTTGAAAGATTCTGTGTAGGGGCTGGGACCAAGAGGATTAGAATTAGGGGGTGAGGGATGATGTGAAGTTATCAGGTCCTCCTTGTGATCCATGATACGAGCAAGGATGTGAGACCCAAGGAGTTGATCACAGTCTCAAGCAAACAGTGGTGGGAAAGCTGTGTGTGTTTAGGAAAAGGAGGATGTAACCCTAGCAGGATCACTTGTGGTTTTGGAGGCCCCCTTTTCTTGCAAGTGATGGCATAGAGGCAGAGGAGGGGGTCAGGAAAGGCGTCACCACATCTAGAGCCAGGAGTCCTAGTGCCCCTCCTTTCCTCCTTTAGGCACTGAAAGAGTCTTTGCTAAATTTCCCTGTGAATTCTTATGCAGATCCCTGTCATCTAGATGTATTAAAATAGAAAATATCTTCTTTTAAATCACTGAAAAAATTACTAAAGATACATAGGCAACATTTTCATATAAAGTATGAAAGCACAAACATTAAAAGCTAAAATAAGCATTTGATGGCTGGTGTCCTCCCAAGGAAATTAAATAATATTCATAACCATCTTTACTCTCTCTTTCTCCTTTCACTTCCAAGTGGGAAATAAGAAAAGAGAAAATATGTAATTATTGCTGTTTCCGGTATACAATTATTAAACTACGTGTTTATAATAACTTATCTACTCAGATTGAAAAAAAATCATTTAGTTTTCAAACTTAGCCAACACCACAAAATTGTCCCTGTGGGTTGGTGAACAGTGGCGGAACTGGAGCTGATTGGGAACATCAAAATGGGAAAAAATCCTTAATAATGTGATTATTGGCCGCAGCACACTTCAGCTGGGGACTTTTCTGTTTGGATGCCTCTGTGCACTCTAGGGAAGGAGTATTTGGAGAGAGCTCAGCATTGGACATTGACTAACTGATTTTTTCTGGCTATAAATAAGAGTAACCATGTATTCTGAGGAAAATAATGAATGTTGCTGAGCACAGAGGAAAAAACAAGTAAAATGTATGTGGATAGTTTTTCCTAAGTGTGAATACAGAAGATTGCATATATACATATATCATTGTATAGGTTGCAGTTGCATGAATGAATCCCTCACTTTTCTATGTAGCAAGGCCTTCTCTCCAGTGAAAGCACTATCCATCCAAGGGAGGCGATTTTTTTCCTTGACTTAACCACACACAGAGCTCAGAATGATTTTTCACTCTCTTATATATTTAAACTTCTCTTTCTGTTTAGTATCTCTATTTAACCAGAATGCATTCTATAAAGGATATGGGAACATAATATATTTTGCTTATTATTCTCCTAAGCCACTGCTCCTGTCTTCAATTCTTATTCCCTGTTTCCAAATCTCCACCACCTACCGGCTCTGTGCATCCCTAGTCTGCATTCGGCCACTGTTAAAAACCCACTTTCAAAAGATAGCAGCTGTCGCTGCTGATCACCAACACTTCCTCTAGATCACCCCTTCCCTGCCCTACTCACCCTCAACTTTTAGCTTCTTCTTTTTTTCTTCCCTTGAGTTGCTGCTTCTCTGACTTATCTCTGGTCTCTCTCCCTGCCTCTGGCCCCCAGACATAGGTGTCCTGAAGTTCTCCCACTAGCCCTTTTCTCCACCCTCTGCCATCTAGAACAATGTATTTACTCTCATCAATTATTACCTCTAGGTGGGGGACTTATGAATAGCTATCTAAAGATTTGAGTTTTCCCTTGAGCACCAACCCAGATGTTTCATTGTGTTCCAGACCAATTGGCAAAAGCAGGCCGGTGCAGCTTGCAGCTGGGTCTGGTGTGAGCAGCCCCTCGGGAGCAAATGCATTTGTGCTTCAACTGGAGTGAGAGCCAGAGAAGCCAGACCTCTCTCCCTGTTCAGGAACTCTACAGGAAACACAGTAGTCAAGGAGGGAAAAGAGAAAGTAGGACAGAGGACAGAAAGAGGAAGGGAAGGAGCTTGAGTGGGCTTCAGCTCCTGCTCAGTTCTCAAAGCATGGTGTCTGTTTTAGCTTGGACCTTAAATATCCCCCAAAGGCCCATGTATAGAGGGTTAGGTTCTGAGTCCATGGTGCTATTGGAGTTGGTGGGACCTTCAGTAAGTGGGGTCTGGTGGAAGGAAGTTAGGTCACTGAGGTGCCCTGCGAATGGGGTGTTGGGACCCCAGCCCCTTCCTTTCACTTTCACAAGGTGAGTAATTTGTCCCATCATGTGTTTCCCACGGTGACATGCCTCACACTTGCCACAGACCCAAGACCAGAGTGGCCAACTGACCATGGACTGAGACTTCTGAAACCATGTAGCAAAATGGGCTTTATCTGTTTTAAGATTCTTTATCTGATTTCTTAAGATAATCAACTCCTTCTAGGAGGTCATAGTTGATCTACAGAATTTTAACTCTTTATTCTCCATCTCATACTTAAATTACTATTCCTGTGTACTTTATGCTAATGTCAGTTCTTCCTTCCATTCACCTGGAGTCAAAGCTTTAGCACAATTAGAATTCCTGTCTCTAGGTGTTTTCTTTCCATTTTTTACCTTTGCAATATGTCTTTCCTTTTATATCCTTCCTCCATCCCCAATGATTGTACCCGGACTAATAAAATAGAGCTTCTAACCACTCCTCACTCCAGCAAATCCACTCCAGTGTCCTGTTCTCAGAGGTCTAATTTTACAAGCAGTCCCCAGTTATAAAGATGGCTTTAAACTTTTTTTTTTTGGTTCTAAGTAGACACAAAGCCTTTATTATTTCATTTATTTATTTTTATGCTATGCTGAGAATCAAATCCACTGCCTCACACATGCTAGGCAAGTACTCCACCACTAAGCCATAGACCCAGCCCCTGACTTTATTTTTAAAAAATATACATTTTGAAAAGTTTCAAGACAAATAATTAATATCATCAAAACTGACAATAGTGTCATGAAGTATAACAATTTGACCTGTAGGCAATTTCATAAAATAAGATCAATCTTTGTTTCTATGTTCTAGCACCAATGGTGAAGAATTATAAATATTCTTCTTTCCACAGAATAGCATACTTCCGTTGGTTGTGAACAAGGGCCATTTATTAACATATTACAGACAATTAATGTTAAAAATGTGGTTGTAAATATTCTTCTGTAATCTAGGAGGGGTAAATTGGAAAACAGCCCACCAGTGGGCAGAAATCTTAGTATTCTGAGGGAGTCAAAGTCCACTAACTATAGGAAAAGTCTTAATAAACCAGTGGCACATGTTATTCTGTGTAGGTAGCCAGGCAAGCCTTGATGTGAGGGGTGTGTGCACATGTGTGGGTGTTTATATATGTCTTCAAGTAGTCAAATGAGCTCTATTTCCTCCAAATAACCAGCTTTGAGTCAGAAGAGGCCAAAATGGCTGATTAAGCAGGAATTCCAGAACCTAGGACATCAATGTTAAAATCATTCTCCCTGAATGGTAATGCTGAACTCTAGATTTTTCACCATTTAACTCAGCCTGGGCATGGTAGATAGTAATCAAATACTGAACAGTGTCTTTAGGCACACAAGAGTTGGTCCTATATCCTTGTAGGACTTCTTTTGCATTCTCCAAGAATGATGTCTATGGATCATACTTTATTTACATAGAACATGCATAAATGTGCCCTTGAAGTTGCACAGAAAGACTTCTTGATAAAATGCTGCTTTGATCATCTATTTCCATGTCTTCATGTCCCTCACCCTCAAAAAGAACCAGTTGTCCCTGAAGGAAACAGTTGTTAAAAGAAAAGCCTCCTACTGATGAGAGGGCAGGGAATGGAGTTCACTTGTGTTTGTATTTTCCCATGAGAAGTTTTGAATATGTCAGAGATATAATATTTTATGTCCGTCTCTCAACATACCACCTCCTTAGTCTAACTGATTCATGGTTTTTATCCACCATCTCCCATGCCCACCACACTGTATCACCTTCTTAAAGGTGGTGACTGTCTTGCTGACCTTTGGATCTGGCATGAGTGGAATAACATATAATAAATCAATAAATCAATGAACAATTGAACTCCAGGCACTGAAGAATATTAAAAAGCATAGAACTTAATTGTGCTTATACTAAAACATCGCCATAAATATTTTTTTTTTGGTAAATTCTCAAATTCTACATTTTAGAATGAATTAGGAAAATACCCACACCGGTTGCACTCATTTTCCTCCACCAGAGTATACCTGGCTGGGCCCTGACTACACTTTAGCTCAGGTCTCCCCAGTTTCCTTCTTGCCTTTTAGGTTCATTCTCTAACACTCCATGATTTTGTTGGTTTTTGTTGTTGTCTATGATGGTATTATTGGTTTGTTTCCTGGCTACACATGTGATGCTTGCTCTGCCTTGAATTTCTCCTTTCACCTTTTTACTGTTTGGGTCTCATCTCCAACATGACATTCTCAGGAAGACCATTTTGGATGTCCTGGTTTGGCAAGGTAACTGCATGCACTGAGGTGTATGTAGCAATCATCACATTAGCTATGTACATGTTCCTGAGTAGACTATGAGCTCCTTGCAGGTTCAAGTTTATCTTGTTCACTCTATTTTTATCTAAAGCATCTGGTAGAGTGCCAATAATAGTGTAGATTTTCAACAAATATTTGTCAAGTGAATGTCATGTAAAAGTTAAACAAACATCCCTATTTTAGTATCTTTGGGAAGATTCTTCATTCATTCAATAATAACAACAAAAAGCATGTTGAGCCCTTATTTTCCCAAGCTCTGCTAGAAGTATTCAAACTTTTATCAATTCTAAACAGATCTGTTGTGTTATCCCTCATATTTCCACTCTCAGAACTCATTTAAGCACCTAAGAGATGTTACTTAATAAATCCAGGCTGAAATATTCATCTCCAAGGCTTTTGATATCCTTTCTGTACACATATGCTGTTTAGATATTCAGTAGCATCTCCATCTAAATACACAGCCACACACAGGACTTTAAGTAGCAGATATGGTTCTCAAATGTTACTTAAAAATAAAAATCATGTTTTCCAACTGCATAGTATTGTCATTTCAAGGATTATGCTTACTTTGTTCTTATTGAACATCAGTTACAAGTAACTCTTCACACTTTCTATTGATCCAGAATTTTTCTCTCAATTAATTAATTACACGTAAATCCAGCTTAAAAGTATTGGAAGCATATGTATTTATATAACTCTTCCTTTTACTTTAATGAATTTCACATTATTTAACCTTGGTATAATAATTCTTGGCCAAACAGCACACACAGACCTGGGATATAACATGCTCTTTCTCTAAGGTGTTCAATCAATGATTCATTTTTGCAATGATGACATTCGAATTCAGTTTTCTCTTTTAAAAGTTTTTTTTTCACTTTTTCATTGCCAATATTGGAATTGCCATGAACAGATTTTTCAGAAGTGAGGATGAAATGATGTGTGTGAGAAAAAAAAATGTGATAAGGAAGTTTGACAAAGTGTTTTCACTAAGCAGAGGATGAAATTAGAAGCTGGTTATATGAGACATAGCTAAGAAGACACGACATTAAATATGCAGTGATACGCTGAAACCCTGTTCAAATAGCAGAGCATCACAAGTAAAGGTACAGGTGGTTCTGGTTAACTATTTTTATCGTGAAAAATGAAATGAAATAAAAATCAAAACATCAGAAGCTTTCCTAATTCGAACTGGGATGATACATTTATGACTGGAAGAGGCAGGTGAGTGGGGATTTGTGTGACCCTAATAAGAACATTACCTATATGACAATAGTAGAGAAATCCATAAAGAAGCAACATGCATAGCTATTTCAAAAATCCAATAATCTAAGGGATTTTATTACATACATTAGGGTAAAGTAATTCGTTCTACCATTTGCTCAGAGAAACAAACAAACAAAAAGCCATGATGCGTCTTTGTAACCACACCAAGAAGACAATAAGACCAAATAATCTCTTTCAATGATAAATGATGGGGGGGTGAATTTTATTTGAGGTTGGAATAAGTGATTCATCTCAAAACCATTGGTAACAGCTGAAGTCATTTCTATGGACCATCTAGAAGGAACACTAAGGGCCAATTAAAAGAAAACCTTTGTCTCTTAGTGGATTCTGATTTCTTATCACAAAAGGGGAGAAGGGTGATTTGAATTCCTAGTTCTACTTACTCCATCTCCCCGAAGAGATTCTACATCTGCCTTCCAGGTGCTGTCTTGGTCTGTGCTTGTTTTACTTATAAGATCCAATGAGATTGTAACCATCGGTCACTACAAAATGCCTGCAGAGTCCCTGAACCCCTTGGCATGCAAAACTTGGATGTTTCTTTTTGAGCAGATATGATCAGCTCAAAATCTCTTTCAGCCATGATTCTCTGAATGCCTTTGTAATTTAGTTTGCATTAGTAGGAAGGCTATTAACCAGAAGGCTATTACTTTGTCTATAGGATGACATAACTAGCTGGAAACTGGAAAATTTAGTTGACCTGAATTATGGTGGGTCCCCAACCAACCAGTGTGAGTGATAATTGTTACTGAAATAAATGACTTCTTCGATGCTACTTCCTTCCACTTGGCTGAATCATGACAATTGGAAAGCCTAAAACTAGCTACCTGGTCGATAGCTGGTACTAATGTGCAGTACCTCTATTGCTGAGATGCTTAAAGACCTCTGGCACAAATCACTACCAACTGCCCTAACCCAAGAAATAAGTTGATTAAGCAATTTCAAAGTCTAGAGAAAAAGAAAAATCATAAGCATCCTCAGGCTGATAGTGTGAATAACAAGAAACTGAATATGAGATATGCAAATAATGCTGCTATCTAGGACCCTTCAAAGTGACCTGGACCCCTTCACAGCAACAAGCATGGTTAAGCAGTAATCCTAACTGGGCTGTTCTAGACTGTTACCAACTATGTGGCCTGAAAAGGGCAGAGACCTTGGTTCATTATCTGAGCAGGACATGTGTCTATTCCATTGCCAGGGGAAGTGCTAAATAGTCATTGCGTGTCCAGCTCTCTAACACACCAAACATATTTCCAAATGATCCCATAGCTGGAAAGTCTTTCTCCTCTGATTTCATATGCGAGGAAATAACCCTGGACTGACTGTGTGTACCTTGTTCCCCAAATTCATGTGTTAAAATTTGATACCAAATGTAATTATAGTTGGAGGCAGGACTTTTGGGAGAGTAATAACTCATGGGGGTGAAATCCTCATTAATATTCTTATAAAAGGCCAGAGAACACTATGTCTCTCCTTTTGTTATGAGAAGCCTGCAACCTAGAAGAGGACCTCAGCAGATCCCAACCATCACAGATCTCAGAACTCCAGCTTCCAGAGCCACGAGAAAGAAGCCTACATGGTGTGTAAGCCACCCAGTCTATGGTGCTGTGGTACCGCAGCCAGAACAGAGCAAGGCTCCTGCATGCAGTGGTCCTTTGGTTTCCAGGGCTTATGCAAAGGAGAATTGTAACTGCTGGCCCTTCCAAAGAGACAGCAATGACCTGTGACTCAGCTCTGAAACCTTTCCTAAAGCAGTTCAAAAGCCTACTGGAACCAGAAGCCTCCATAAGCCACAAAATATATAGAGTCTTTGCTCAAACTAAAGACCGATCAGATTCAAAGGATCTAGAGGTGGTGTAAAAGTTATCAGATGCAGATCCAACATACGTATGGTTATTGTCAGAACTGCATCATGCTTTCCAACTTCACAGTAAATCTGGGGGCACCTCTCCAGAGAAAAGGGGCTAAGTTCTCACCCCAAGAGTAAGCTGGAATGCAGAGCTGAGAGGCCAACCCAGAGCTGTCTACCTCCCAAGATTGATCCTTCCGCTAAGAGCTGTTGTTTCTCTCGCACAGGCAACCCATAAAAGAAGACTGGCAGAATAACGGCAGCAATGTTAATGGAAACATTAATTACCCTTCCCCTTGCCTCGCTCACACTTACTCTCCACTCCACCTCTTTGATCAAAGTATTTAATTTTTTTTATTTCTAATCAGTATCTGGAAAAAAAAAAAAAAGATTAAGGCCCCAAAAGGGGAAGTGATTTGAGTCCATGAACAAGTCACTGACAATTTTGTCACTTTGATTCCACAGATAAATCTCTCTTTACCTCAATATCCTAATTAGTAAAAGTGAGATAAATTATCTTCTCTCCTCCTATTTCAGTGTCACTGAAGGAGCCAAAAAAAAGGAACTCAGCATCCTTGATTTTCGGTCTAAATGTTTTACTGACAAAGCTGTACTATACTTGCATGCCCAAATAAAAGCTAGGACAGGGAAAAATAAAAACTCAAGTAGGGCAGGAGGGTGTAGGGGAAAAGTAGCTCATGTTCTCCTTATCAAGAGGCAATAATGACCTCAATTCATTTGGAGACCAAACTTGAAAGTCTCAGAACTACGGTTTTGACCATTTCACTCTGCTTACCACCCTGAGCTGTCTCCCCCTGGCAGTTTAGCACAGAGACTGCCCAATACAGGGATGGATGGCAGGTGCAGAATTCCGAGAGACCCACACAATCCCAAAACCTTAATTCCACTCTTTATTTTCAGTTCATGGAAAGAAATTGACCTGGAATTTGTCAATCCTTTGCCAGCGGTGATACGAATCTACTGCTGGACCAATCTAGAAACCCCTACATCATTTTCTCACTGTCCTAGAGAAACTAAGCACATTTTGTGCCCAAAGAAAACTAATTGTAGCCAGTTTCATTAGTGGGTCTAACTATGCAGTAGGTGTAACTATTCAGAAGTTGAGAAATGCAATATTGAGACTCGCAATGGGTGGACAGTATGTGATTCTTTTTAAATGCCCAATTTACTCATTTATGAAATGGAAACATTAATATCAATATCATAAAATCATCATGACATATGGATATATGTTTGTGTATGTACATAAGTACCCAGATGTCTGCCATGAAATGAATGAGTGCTCCTTCCTTCGTGACGTAGTTCAATCTCACAGCATATTTGCAGATCCTACACTCTGGAAAGTTAACATTTGCACGGTCTTCACTTTAATAGTTTCCTCAGCAGGTGGAGTGCTAGGTAATCACAGAATCCCATTTTGTATAACTTTCTGCTCTTAGTATCTGTCATTTTTGCTCAAGGGACTCATCACTTTCCTCTTTATCTTCCAATCCCTGCTATCAAATCCACCTCATACCTCTCCTTGATCGATGCTTAAATCATGGAATCAGGAAATCTAAAAGCAGAGACGAGGGGCTGAAACAGTGGCTCAGCGTTTGTGGCACTTGCCTGGCATGCATGACGACCTAGGTTCAAACCCCAGCACCACATACACAACTAAGTGTCAGAGCAATGAAGGCCAGATAGAAAAATAAAATTGATTCTCTTTCCCTCTCTATCACTCTCTCTTAAAAAATAAATTAATTAAAGCAGATACAAATCTAACAATGTGATTCAGGTTATTCCAATGAGAATCCAAAGGATGGCATCCTTGCAAGCAGAATAGTGGTATTAGCTGCTGGGATGATGAAACACTTGTGTTTTTTTTTTTACTCAGAGGCCATGGCAGGAAGGGAAGTGTAGTGGGGTGGTAGTTAGGGGCCTTGAAATCTCTATCATCACTCATCATTGCTTTAAAGTTACCACTCATTGGTTTTAGGTTATAACTCATTTTTACAACTAATAAAACACATCAACCATCTTAACCGTCATTGATATACATAGGTCCTAAAAGACTCTCTGACCTGTGCGTGTGATGTGATGTACCACAGGAATTAGTAGGTGGCCTTAATATTTGTTGAGAAAATTTAAAAAAAAAAAGAGGACTTAAAAATTATTGAACTGAAGGAGAAAGACTAGAAGAAAAACAAATCTCTACCCATGGGGGATGGGAATGACTCTCCAATGGAATGAGATCAACTGAATCAAAATATATAAAACCAATTAGACAGAAAAAGCCCTCACAAAATCAAAATCATCTCCCAAAAGATATAATGAATGTTTCCATATTTGAGTCACTTCAAACTATACTGAGCAATCTAAAATATGTAATTATAAAACTCTGTAAAAATAAAAATTTCTGTTCCAAGGAAAGATGCTGAGCTCCTGGTTTGAATCCAATCGGGACCAGCATTCAGAGCATATTAGTGGCCTTAAACCTCAGTTTCCACATCTGATAGCACTTACCTGCCTGCCAAGGCCATCAGAAAGCTAATGAGCCCTTGTCTGCAATGCACATGAAGACCTCTACATGAAAGGTGTCACGGTAGCCCAAGAAATTCATCCTGGCATTTGTTTTGGCTGAAAAATTCCTTCAATTCTTGAAGGGAAAAATTCCACAAATGATTCACCAGGTCTTGATTCTTCATAAATTTTTAAATCAAAAGATCTTTTAGCTTTAAAATATAAGTCTAATTATAGATAAAGGTTATAGGAAATTCTGAAGTATTATATTAAGGCCAGTGAAACTGGTAATGACTGAACTTTGAGGCAGACATATATTACCTCTAAAGTCTGTGACAAGGATCACCTTTGTATTCTCTGCAATGCTTTTTAGGGACATGGACCAGGGCTTACATCACAGCCTGACAGACACCAGTCAGCCTACCGAATCCATGAAAGACACTTCAGGAAGCACTCAGTCTGATGTTCCAAAGAAAAGGAACTTGATTAATGCTATCATTTATATTCTAAACTTGATGTGACTGATGGGGACCAACCCTTACGCAAGGACCCAAGTTCAAACCCCAGCACCATGTGCACAATGAAGTGTTAGAGCAATGAAAACTAGAGGAAAAACTAAATAAAAATGATTCTCTCTCTCTTTAGGAAAAAAAAAAAGAACAGTATGAAAAAGTTATTCTAAGTCCTCTTAGACTTCACATTAGAAAAAAATATGCTGTCATTCCATCCTGTCCTTCTGAGCCTACTTCTCTGGAAAGAAAACAGCCATAAAATTATTGAGGCATAGTTACAGTGAGAATATAGCTTTACTACATTCAACATTAAGCTTTTTTTCTAATTAGTTTTATTTTTCCATTTATATTACATAAGAGATAATTAAAAAAAAACTGTTCTTGAATTTTTTCCCAAGGATATTTTTCTACAAAAAAAGCATCACTGAATATATGTCTTATTAATGGGAAAGGGAGTAGCATAATTAAAAAAGATGAAATGAAGGTCTGGAGTTACAGACTGGGATTGTATTTCTGACACGCTCAAGTCATGAGATTTTGGTCAAGTTGCACATGCCTCTAATTTCTCCAGAAACTACAGGCTGAAGCGGTGGCTCAGCAGTTATGGTGCAAGCACCGGGACCTGGGTTTGAACCCAAGTACCACATACACAACTAAGTGTTGGAGCAATGAAAAACTAAATAAAATTGATTCTCTTTTTCTCTCTCTCACTGTCCCTCTCACTCTCTTTAAAAAAAGAGAGGGAGAAAGTATAGATGAGCTCACCATTTAACTGGTTGTTGTGAAGATTAAGTAAGATAATTCATTTGAAAGACTTAGGAAGATATAAATTTTTTAAAAAGAAACATCATAGTTATCACTGATACTGTTGATATGAAATCATTATTATTCAGTCTAAATTAGAAAATCTGTACCTTATATTTTATTTTAAGAGAGAGGGACAGTGAGAGAGAGAGGGAAAGAGAGAAAGAGAGAGAGAGAGAGAATCAATTTTATTTAGTTTTTCGCATGGTATTCATTGCTCTGACACTTCGTAACTCGGGTCCTTGTGCATGCCTGGCAAGTGCTGCAATCGCTGAGCCACCGCTCCAGCACCCCTAAAATATGTTCTTAAGGAAGAGGACATTGTAATTATAATTATCTCTTTCATATTTTACTTTTTGGGTGATTTAATATTTAGTTCTATCTTATTTTTATCCTCAAATTTAACATGATTTTTGTTTCACTCAGTGAACGTTGGTTCAAGTTAACCCAAAGTTTACTAAATGACTTAATCAAGATTCCATTTTACATCTCTGACTTTCTGCAAAATCTTTTTGCTTCTGCATCATGTGCTTTATTTTGACCAGCAATTTTCCACCTGGAATTGCTTCAGATCCCCTGGACAGCTTGACACGCCCAACACAGCTTGCTTAGCCCACCACAGAGTTTCTGTTCCTGAGGTCTGGGGTGAGTCCTGAAAATGTTCATTTCATACATATTTCCAACAATGCTGCAGTCCATGAGGACCACATGTTGAAAAATCTCTGGGAGACCCAGAAGGGAGGTGGTGGGTTATAAACTATTTTAGATTGTCTGGAAAATGACTTAAAATGTCATTCCTTTTGGAGGGTAGATTAGATAGATACACAAATACAGGTTGGATGGGATCTCCTTTTCTGTTTTCCTTTTTTTTTTTTTTTTGGCCTTAGAAGAAAATATTATTTCACATCCGTTTGTACTGCTGAGATGTCTAAAATAAAGTTAATTGCTTCATTATAAGCAAATGTTTTTCTCCTCTTTGATTGTAACACTTTTTTTTTTTTTATAATTTACAGTTTTCCATGGTGGGGACTTTTCTCTATCTCTGTGTCTGTCTTTTTCTTTCCTTTCCTTCCTTTCTTCCTTCCTTGGGTATAGTTCCCTTACTCTATGACTTTATGCCTTCAATAGGATTTGGAGAATTCTCTGCCATTATCTTTTCAAATATTGCTTTACCTCTATTCCTTCTGTTCTTGTTCACTCTGACTCAAAGATTTTTTTTTTTGTTTTTTCTATCTCTGGGCCACAATTTAAAAATTGTTCTTCTAGCTTCTTGCTCTTCATAGTGTAGGCATCACCTGACGATTTGGGAGAAATGCCAGCTTTGGGGCTTCACCCCAGACCTACATCTGCATTTTTCAGGTCCCCTCAAGGAATACCACGTGCATTTAAGATTGAGATTGAGGGTTCTCTTTCATTCTGGCCAAGTGCATCTCATCCTCTGCTTACCAGTGAATTAACGCTACCATTGGGTAATTATATTTTTTATTTTTAGAATTTCTAAGTTTTTTCAAACTTTCTTGATCTTATTTATAGTTCCTCTTTCCTTTGTTCCATTTTTTTTACTCCATTTTCCTTTTTTTAATGACTTTTAAATTCTGTATTCTCAGTGTAATTAGTCTAGTAGTTAAGTCCTTGGAAGTCACAATGACTCATTGCCATGTTTCCAAGGACTTTGGGTTGCTGGTATATGTGTGAATCTGTGGGACTAGAGTTTTGGAGTGCCTTACCCCAATCAGTTGAGATTCACTGTAGATTACTTTCTTGTCTTGAGATTTTAATAACACCAAAGGAGTGTGATTTAGTCTCCATACTTGAATAAGGTGCTCATGGCTGATTGTAAATCCTTTGGGACAGGCAAGTATCTTTGTCATCTTCCTTTGTCAGGAGGTCATTTTTTCTAATCAGCTACTCACTGAGAGGTCCTAGCTTAGTGCTAATGTCCCAATTCTAACTTCATATCTTGCCAAACCCCCAAAACCTCCTCTTTTGAACTTAACATCTGGTAATTCCAATACAAGAGTCTCCCATTAAGCACAGAGCCCATGTTCCATAACCCCGAGTGGATGCCTGAAACTACAGATAGTACTGAAATGTACACACACACACACACACACACACACACACACACACATCCTGAAGTTAAATCTATAAATTAAATACAGTAAGTGATTGACAACAACAATAAAAATGTACAAATACAACAGTATACTGTAATAAAAATATTTCATCATGCTGATCAGGATAGCATGCTATTTAAAAATTATGAATTACTTTTTCTGGTATTTTAATACTTTCAGAACTGGGTGAACCATGGGTAACTAAAACCACAGAAAATGTAACCATGGAGAATGGGAACTACTGTATCTTTAGGTTTTTCCTGCAGACAGATGCACTCAGGATATCTGTGGCTTTGCATGTCATTGTGGACTATAGCTGATTCAGTTTCTGTCCTGCAATTTGTCTTAACTTTCTGAGCTTTGCTTTACTGGGTACAAAGCGAAGGGACAGGTTGCGGGGAGAGCAAATGAAGGATCCGGGGAAAGACAGAAGGAGAATGAAGGTGGGCAGTAGGGAAAGGAATGGGGAGAAGGTGGAGAAGAAAGAAGTAGGAGGAGGGAAAGAAGAGGGTGTTCATCTGGTACCAGTTACTTAGCAGCAGACAGGAGTTTCGGTTTTTAACTATAGCTAAGGATCTAGAATTTACTTCTGTTAGACCATGTGCTCTTTCACCTTTGAATGTTTGTTCATGTCCACCGGGAACTGTCTTCCTCTATTTAATCACCTCTGCTTTTCCTTCCCATGGTTATAAATGCTTTCTGGCACATGTATGAAAAGACTAAATCAAGAGTGGATTTATGAACAAATATATTTCATTACCTCCCTTCACAAGACTGTTATCTAGAGGCAACCCATCCTCAGGTCAGTGATGTCTGGACATGTGGCCTTGTCCCCAGCCACTGGACAGCTGGAGCAGTTCCAGCTGCTTACAACCATATCCCACACAAGAACAGGTGCAGGCAAACACTTACTCATACCCCTTTTCTTGGCTCCATCAGCAGGTTTTTCTTTCTGGACGATCAATCAAAACAATCTCACCTTTGCATTGTTGGCTTCAGAAAAATGAATGTGAGGGGCTGGAGCGTGGCTCAGCGGTTTCGGGGCTTGCCTGGCAAGCATGAGGACCAGGGTTCATTTTTTTTTTTTTACGTGTGTTAACATTACTTCTTATTTTTATTTATATATGATTTTACATGGTACTAATTTATTTTAGAAACTGAAAATACACTAACTGAAATAAAGGAAAGAAATTTAGATGTTTGTTAGTTTTCTTCACATGTGATAATATATTCACTTAATCAGAAACATTATCTTTTGCTTTTATTAAACAACTTGACATCAATTATTTTTGACTCAGCTTACAGGATTATAAAAAAGTCAATGG
Source organism: Aplodontia rufa (assembly GCA_004027875.1). Taxonomy (NCBI): domain Eukaryota; kingdom Metazoa; phylum Chordata; class Mammalia; order Rodentia; family Aplodontiidae; genus Aplodontia; species Aplodontia rufa. The sequence goes on from PVKS010025317.1 coordinate 29,373, forward strand.
GATTATCAAACCAGAGGCTGGGTTTACCAGCTTTGAGAGACCTATCATCCAACAAAAGGGTTTATGATAAAGGAAGAATATCCTGTTCAGGTATCGCGAAGGCGGAGGTTAAGCAGCCTGCGGTTTCTCTTACTGGTTTTCTAAAATAGACATTTAAGTGGAAGCCAGCATTTCATTCCTCACTTAGATTAACACGCACTAGGTATGATCAGGACTACGTCAAGGTTCTTCCTCGCTGGTTTTGGAATGGCAGACTGAGCCAAGAAAATGAAGTCTCTGGTGCAGATTCACCAAGCAAATTGCGTTCAACTTGTTACTCTGTCTTCAAAGAGAAAGGCTTCTGTACTAGAGACTCCACTTTGACATAGTGCATAGAATAAATCAAAAAGAACAGGAAACCTCTAAACAATGCAAGGTACATAATTGCCAAGCAGTCCTGCCTGTCCACACTCTCAGGACCTCAGCAATCCCTCCTCTATTTCTTTCTTTTTTTTTTTCACATTTATTGGAAGTATATAGTGATACAGGATACAGATGAGGGGGAAACATTGTCAAAACAGTAGCAATCAATGTGTATAAACTTTGTTATCCAGGGGTAATGCCAATGCATAGATAAACTACTATGGGTTTCATCTATTGCAGTTTCCCCCAGAAGAACTCATGTGTTAAATGGGTATCTAGTGTAGG